>JAJEKV010000435.1:0-204034 GCA_021234155.1 Isoetes taiwanensis
TCAGAATTTAAGTCAGGTATGCATTAATTTACGAATTCTGAATGTCTTACTCTGCCAAGTGGGCCTTGACTTCTAAGCGCCATAACGGGGGAGTACAGGTCCAAACTCCATTCCGCTGATTCCTTTGCTTGGCGTTCTCAACCGCATGTGATTGGCCACGTCCCAAGTGCAAGAGACCAAAACTCGGCACCCAAAAACGCAAACCCCACTAGGAACCTCGCCAACTCGTAGGGGTTTCGTTTTCGGCTCTATGCTTGTCGGTTGACTAGGACCTTGCCGTGTCTTGACGAGGGGGTGTTGGCCTTCCGGGCCACGGACCCTAAAAACCACCGGAAGCAGCTTGCCCCAAAAGTCCTCTCCCTCCAAGGCCTCCCCGGCGACGGACTTCCCCTCTGGGAACCCGTGATCTGTCCCGCGCCAATGGACTCGAACGTCGACATTGCCCTAGGGACCAAGTTTTTTGGCCAAGCCCACCCTTCTCTCGGCGAAGGAAACTATCTCATGTGCAACACACCGTAGTCAATTGGCCTAGGAGGTGCTGAATACCGCGAATGTAGGCGTAAGTGTTTCTTTCTTTTGCAAACCGGTAGTGTAACTTGGTCCCTAGGGTAATTTGGCATTAGGATGATGTGGCGGCCCGGATCGGCATTTGAACCTCCGCAATGTCAAAGCGACAAAACACTTTAGTTTTCTAGCGTCGCCCGCGGGGGCGCGCCGGGTTTTGATATGTTCTCACAGACGGATGTTGGATTTTTTGGACTTCTCGGACGGGTTCACGGAACAAAGGATTCAACTGGTGGATACGGGGCAAGAGATCCGGGAGTGTGGTCTTTAGCGTACATCCCCGGCATGAGCCGGGCGAGAAAGGTCATTGCCTCGGGAAGCTTTTGGGGGCTCACCTCACGGGTTCGGACTCTCCCCTCTAATGAGGGAGGCCTTTGCAAGGTCCCTCGGCCTTGTTTGACTTGGGCAAGTGTGCCTGCTCGGCTGCCCAACAAAGCATCGCCCCTGGACCGCTCTAGTGCAAACCATTTGATCTAAACCTTATCCAAAATTTTTGAAAGTTGGCCTTTGTATGTTGGCGATGACTTGGGAAGCTAGTCGGACAAAAATCAGAATCTTAAGTCCATTACTATGCATTAATTCTTAATTTCTAATGTCTTACACTTTGCAAAAGTGGGCCTTGACTTCTAACCGCCACAGCAGAGGAGTACGGGTCCAACTCATTCCATTGGGAGTTCTTTGCTTCGCTGCGTTCTCAACTGCATGTGATTGGCCACGTCTCAAGTAAAAGACCAAAACTCTAAGACCCAAAATACAAACCCCCGCTAGGAACTGTCAACTCATAGGGTTTTACTACGTTTGGAGGCTCTATGCTTGTCGATTTTGACTAGGACCTTTGGCACTGCGGTTCTTGAAGTAGAGGGGTGTTGGACCTGCAGCATCAGACCCTAAACCAATCCGGGCTTGCCTTGCCCTAAAAGTCCTCCCTCAAGGCCCTCGGCACGGACGGCAACTTCCCTCTCTCGAACATTGATCTGTCTCGCCAATGGACTCGGCGCCGACATTGCCCTAGGGACCCAAGTTTTGTGGCGAAGCCCCACCCCTTCTCGAGGCGCCAAACTATCTCATGTGCAACACACTCTTCGAATCAATTGGCTAGGAGGTGGGTCTTTGAATCTTTTACCAATGTGAGGCGTAGAGTGTTTCTTTCTTTTTGCAAAACTGACCCGTGTAACTTGGTCCCTAGAGTAATTTTGGCATTCCTCGACGATGTGGCGGTCGATCGGGCATTTCTGGAACCTCCGCAATGTCCGAACGACAAAACACTTTGGTTTCTACTTAATCGTCGCTGCCTAGACGCCATGGGTTTGATATGTTCTCCTGACCGGATGTTGGATTTTTGGACCTTCTCGGACAGGTTCCTGGAACAAAGGATTCAGCGGGTCGGATATGGAACCGGTGATCCGGAGGTGGTCTTTAAGGCACACCCCGGCATGATTTGCCGGAAAGGCTACCTCGGGAAGCTTTTAGGGGCTCGCCTCCCGGGTTCTCGGACTCTCCCCTCTAATGAGGAGGCCTTGCAAGGTCCTGGCCTTGTTTGACTTTGGGCAAGTGTGCCCGGCATTTGCCCAACAATAGGGTCATGACCGGACTGTTCTAGTGCAAACTATTTGATCTAAACCTTATCCAAAAATTTTGAAAGTTGGCCCGTGATGTTGGCGATGACTTAGGAAGCTAGGTGACAAAAAATCAGGAATTTAAGTCCGTACTATGCATTAATTACGAATTTCTGAATGTCTTGCATACCGCAAAGCTGGGCCTTGACTTCTAACTCCCTAATAACGGAAGAGTATTGTGTCCAAACTCCATTGTCCGATTCTCCCTTGTTTCAAGCGTTCTCAAGCTGCATATGATTGGCCACGTCCCAAGTGCAAAAGACCAAAACTCGGCACCCTAAGCATAAACCCCCTAGGAACCCGCCAACTCATAGGGTTTAGATTTGGCGGAGGCTCTATGCTTGTCGAGGTTTGACTAGGACCTTGCGCCTTGTCTTGACGTAGAGGGGGGGTGTTGGACGCCAGAAGGACGGACCCTAAAACCACCCCGAAGCAGCTTGCCCCAAAAAGTCCTCTCCCGAAGGCCGGGCGACGGACGGGCAAAATCCCCTCTCCGAACCGTGATCTCTGCTCCCCGCCAATGGACTCGGAGCGTCGACATTGCCCTAGAGACCAAGTTTTGTGGCGAAGCCCACCCTTCTCGAAGAAGCGCCAAACTATCTCATGTGCAACACACTCGTAGTCAATTGGTCTAGGAGGTGGGCTGCTGGCGAATCGCAATGTAGGGGTAAGTGTTTCTTTCTTTTTGCAAACCTAATAGTGTAACTTGGTCCCTAGGGTAATTTGGCATTCTGAATGGCTTAAGTCGGATCGGCATTTGAAGCCCGCGAATGTCCGAACGACAAAAACACTTTGGTTTCTACGTAATCGCCCGGGACGCCAGCGGTTTGATATGTTCTCCCGGACGGATGTTGGATTTTTTGGACCTTCGGACGAGTTCACGGAACAAAGGATTCAACTGGTCGGATCACGGGGCAAGATCCGGGAGTGTGGTCTTTAGCGTACACCCCCCCGGGCGGAGCCGAGGAAAGGGCGCCTCGGGAAGCTTTTGGGGGCTCGCCTCGGGGGTTGGACTCTCCCCTTTAATGAGGAGGCCTTTGCAAGGTCCCGGCCTTGTTTGACTTGGGCAAGTGTGCATTTCGGTGCCCAACAACAGCTGCAGGACCGTTTCTAGTGCAAACTATTTGATCTAAACCTTATCCAAAATTTTTGAAAGTTGGCTCGTATGTTGGCGATGACTTAGGAAGCTAGCTAACAAAAATCAGAATTTAAGTCCGTATTATGCATTAATTACGAATTTCTTAATGTCTTGCTAATGCAAAGCGGGCCTTGACTTCTAACCGCCACAACGGGAGGGAGTACAGGTCCAAACTCCATTCGTCAGTTCCCCTTGCCCGGCGTTCTCAAGCGCATGTGATTGGCCACGTCCCAAGTGCAAAAGACCAAAACTCGGCACCCAAAACGCAAACCCCGCTAGAACACGGTCAACTCATAGGGTTTACGTTTTGAGGCTCTATGCTTGTCCGATTTGACTAGGACCTTGCGCCGTGTCTTGAAGTAGGGGGGTGTTGGCCTTGACACGGACCCTAAAACCACCCTAGCAGCGGCTTGCCCTAAAAGTCCTCTCTAAGCGGCTCCCGGGCGACGGACGGGCAACTTCCCTGGGAACGGGCCGTGATCTCTCTCTCCCAATGGACTCGTAACGTCGACATTGCCCTAGGGACCAAGTTTTGTGGCCGTAAGCCCACCCTTCACCGAGGGCGAAGCCAAACTATCTCATGTGCAACACACTCGTAGTCAATTGGCCTAGGAGGTGGGTCTTTGAAATCTTCCAATGTGGGGCGTAAGTGTTTCTTTCTTTTTGCAAAACTGGACCGTGTAACTTGGTCCCTAGAGTAATTTTGGCATTCCGGACGATGTGTATAAGTCGGATCGGCATTTCGAACCTCCGGCAATGTCCTGGAACGACAAAACACTTTGGTTTCTACAATCGTCGCCCGCGGGACGCCAGCGGTTTGATATGTTCTCCGGGACGGATGTTGGATTTTTGGACCTTCTCGGACCAGGTTCCTGGAACAAAGGATTCAACGGTCGGATATGGGAACCGAGATCCGGGAGTGTGGTCTTTAGCGCACACCCGTACGGCGGGATTGCCGGGAAAGGCTACCTCGGGAAGCTTTTGGGGCTCGCCTCACGGGGTTCGGACTCTCCCCTCTAATGAGGAGGCCTTGCAAGGTCCTGGCCTTGTTTGACTTGGGCAAGTGTGCGGCCTCGGCTGCCCAACAATAGGGTCGCCCAATTTGTTCTAGTGCAAACTATTTGATCTAAACCTTATCCAAAAATTTTTGAAAGTTGGCCCTGTATGTTGGCGATGACTTAGGAAGCTAGTGATAAAAAATCAGAATTTAAGTCCGTACTATGCATTAATTACGAATTTACGAATGTCTTGCTACCGCAAAAAGCGGGCCTTGACTTTAACCGCCACAACGGAAAGAGTACAGGTCCAAACTCCATTCGTCGGGTTCTCCTTGCTTGGCGTTCTCAAACCTGCATATGATTGGCCACGTCCCAAGTGCAAAGACCAAAACTCGGCACCTTAGCATAAACCCCTGCTAGAACCCTGTCAACTCATAGGGTTTAGATTTGGAGGCTCTATGCTTATCGAGGTTTGACTAGGACCTTGCGCCTTGTCTTGGCGTAGAGGGGTGTTGGCCTTGAGCCACGGACCCTAAAAACCACCCGGAAGCAGCTTGCCCCAAAAGTCCTCTCCCGAAGGCCCTGGCGACGGACGGGCAACTTCCCCTCTCCGGAACCGTGATCTGTCTCTGCCAATGGACTCAGAACGTCGACATTGCCCTAGGGACCAAGTTTTGTGGCCAGAAGCCCACCCCTTCTCGAAGAAGCGCCAAACTATCTCATGTGCAACACACTCGTAGTCAATTGGCCTAGGAGGTGGCTGCTGAATACTGCAATGTAGGGCGTAAGTGTTTCTTTCTTTTGCAAAACTGACCGTGTAACTTGGTCCCTAGGGTAATTTTGGCATTCCGGAATGGCGAAGTCGGATCGGCATTTCGGAGCCTCCGCAATGTCCGAACGACAAAACACTTTGGTTTCTACTAATCGCCGCGGGGGCGCCAAGCGGGTTTGATATGTTCTCCCGGACGGATGTTGGATTTTTGGACCTTCTCGGACCGGGTTCCCGGAACAAAGGATTCAACGATCGGATACGGAAACGAGATCCGGGAGTGTGGTCTTTAGCGCACACCCCGGCGGGCTACCGCCGGAAAGGCCGCCTCGGGGAAGCTTTTTTGGGGCTCGCCTCACGGGGTTCGGACTCTCCCCTTTAATGAGGGAGGCCTTGCAAGGTCTGGCCTTGTTTGACTTGGGCAAGTGTGCGGCTCGGCTGCCCAACAACAAAGCTGCCCGGACTGTTCTAGTGCAAACTATTTGATCCTAAACCTTATCCAAAATTTTTGAAAGTTGGTTTGTATGTTGGCGATGACTTAGGAAGCTAGCTAACAAAATCAGAATTTAAGTCCCAGATTATGCATTAATTACGAATTTCTGAATGTCTTGCTACCGCAAAAGCGGGCCTTGAATTCTAACTGCCACAACGGGAGGAGTACAGGTCCAAACTCCATTCCGTCAGTTCCCCTTGCTTCGCGTTCTCAACTGCATGTGATTGGCCACGTCCCAAGTGCAAAAGACCAAAACTCGGCACCCAAAACGCAAACCCTGCTAGAACCTGTCAACTCATAGGGTTTACGTTTCGGAGGCTCTATGCTTGTCAGATTTGACTAGGACCTTGCGCCATGTCTTGACGTAGAGGGGGTGTTGGCGCCAGAGCACCGGACCCTAAAACCACGGGAAGCAAAGCTTGCCCCAAAAAGTCCTCTCCCGAAGGCCACGGCGACGGACGGGCAACTTCCCCTCTCCGGAACCGTGATTCCTGTCTCGCCAATGGACTCGAGCGTCGACATTGCCTTAGGGACCAAATTTTGTGGCGAAGGCCACCCTTTCTCGAAGAAGCCAAACTATCTCATGTGCAACTTTTCGTAGTCAATTGGCCTAGGAGGTGGTCTTGAATCTACCGCAATATAGGGCATAAGTGTTTCTTTCTTTTGCAAAATTGACCGTAACTTGGTCCCTAGGGTAATTTTGGCATTCGGGACGATATGGCGTAAGTCGGATCGGCATTTCGGAACCTCGCAATGTCCGAACGACAAAACACTTTGGTTTCTACTGCCAAGGGGGCGCCAGCGGTTTGATATGTTCTCCGGACGGATGTTGGATTTTTTGGACCTTCTCGGACCAGGTTCACGGAACAAAGGGATTCAACTTCGGATCACGGAAACCGCATTTGGGAGTGTGGTCTTTAGCGCACACCCCCGAGATTTGCCAGAAAGGCTGCCTCGGGGTTTTTTGGGGCTCGCCTCACGGGTTCGGACTCTCCCCTCTAATGAGGAGGCCTTGCAAGGTCCCGGCCTTGTTTGACTTGGGCAAGTGTGCCGGCTCTACTGTCCCGGACTGTTCTAGTGCAAACTATTTGATCTAAACCTTATCCAAAATTTTTGAAAGTTGGCACGTATGTTGGCGATGACTTAGGAAGCTAGCCGACAAAAATCAGAATTTAAATCCATACTATGCATTAATGCAATTCACGAATGTCTTGCTACCGCAAAAGCGGCCCTTGACTTCTAAGCCACAACGGGAGGAGTACAGTCCAAACTCCATTCGCCAGTTCCCCTTGCAGCGTTCTCAACCGCATGTGATTGGCCACGTCCCAAGTGCAAAGACCAAAACTCGGCACCCAAAACGCCAAACCCCGCTAGAATTTTGTCAACTCATAGGGTTTATGTTTGGAGGCTCTATGCTTGTCGGTTGACTAGGACCCTTGGCCCGTGTCTTGGCGTAGAGGGGGTGTTGATGCGTGAGCACGGACCCTAAAAACCACCGAGCGGCTTGCCCCCAAAGTCCTCTCCCGAAGGCCACGGGCGGCGGACGGGCAACTTCCCTCTCCGGAACCATGATACATCTCTGCCAATGGATTGAGCGCCGACATTGCCTTAGGGACCAAGTTTTGTGGCGAAGCCCACCCCTTCAAGAAGCGCCAAACTATCTCATGTCCAACACACTCGTAGTCAATTGGCCTAGGGAGGTGGTGAATCTTTTGCAATGTAGGGCGCGTAAGTGTTTCTTTCTTTTGCAAACCCCCAGGTGTAACTTGGTCCCTAGGGTATTTTGGCATTCGGACGATGTGAAGTCGGATCGGCATTTGAAAGCCCGCAATGTCCGAACGACAAAACACTTTGGTTTCTACTTGTCGCCGCGGGACGCTTCGCGGTTTGATATGTTCTCCCGGACGGATGTTGGATTTTTGGACCTTCTCGGACCAGGGTTCCTGGAACAAAGGATTCAATGGTCGGACACGAGGGAACCGAGATCGAGAGTGTGGTCTTTACGCACACCCCGGCCGGAGCCGCTAGGAAAACCTTGCCGGGAAGCTTTTGGGGCTCCGCCTCCGGGTTCGAACTCTCCTCTAATGAGGGAGGCCTTGCAAGGTCCCCGGCCTTGTTTGACTTGGGCAAGTGTGCGGCCCAACAACAAGTCGCCCAGACCGTTCTAATGCAAACTATTTGATCTAAACCTTATCCAAAATTTTTGAAAGTTGGCTCGCGATGTTGGCGATGACTTAGGAAGCTAGCTGACAAAAATCAGAATTTAAGTGGTACTATGCATTAATTACGAATTTACGAATGTCTTGCTACCGCAAAAGTGGGCCTTGATTTCTAATCGCCACGGCTGGGAGGAGTACGTGTCCAAACTCCATTCCGCCGGTTCCCCTTGCTTCGCGTTCTCAACTGCATGTGATCGGCCACGCCCCAAGTGCAAAAGACCAAAATCCTTCGGCACCCAAAACGCAAACCCCGCTAGAACACCGCAACTCATAGGGTTTACGTTTTGAGGCTCTATCCTTGTCGATTCGACTAGGACCTTGCGCCCGTGTCTTGACGAGGGGGTGTTGCCAGAGCACGGACCCTAAAACCACCCGAAGCAGCTTGCCCCAAAAGTCCTCTCTCGAAGGCCTCGGGCCGGACGGGCAACTTTCCCTCCGGAACGCGTGATTCGCTCTGCCAATGGACTCGGAACGTCGACATTGCCCTAGGGGACCAAGTTTTGTGGCGGAAAGGCCACCCCTTTCGAAGAAGCGCCAAACTATCTTATGCCCAACACACCGTAGTCAATTGGCCTAGGAGGTGGCTGTTGAATACCGCAATGTAGGGCGTAAGTGTGTCGTTTTTTTGCAAAACTGACCGTGTAACTTAGTCCATAGGGTAATTTTGGCATTCCAAAGCGATAAGCGGCGTCCATATTAAATTTGTTTTTCGCGACGTTTTTTTTTTTCCCGGTAAAAAAGGTGACGCCACGAACGACGTTGCTTAATGGGCTTTGTCGCGACATAATAGCGCGGGCGCGGACGATGCGGTCACGCCGGCCAAAATTGTCGCCACGCCGATATTAGGGCGTCGTTTAACGACGCCATGTCGACGCGCGGAGACACTTTTGGCGCCGGCCCCGCATGTCGCCAAGCCAATGGCTGGACCGGTCACGTCGATTTTTTAGTCGCCGTTCAACGACGCCATGTCGACGCAGGTAACGACGGTACCGCCAGCCGGCGGCATGTCGCTGAAGCCACGGGACGGATGTGCCACGCCGATCCATCGAGGCGAGGTTAAACGTTTTTTTGTGCACGCGGCACGACACGACGCTTGCCGCCTTTGGCGCAAGCATTACCATGCCACGCAGCCAATCCGACACGCCGCCCCCGAAACGTCGTTGAACGGCGCCGAACGACGTTGTCTCGTTGAACGACGATGTCGTCGATGTTCGGACGACGACGCCGTTCAACGACGACCGCCGTTCTTCGACGTCGCGGCGCCGTTGGACGTCGACTATCCCTTTGTGAGATGGCTTAACGACCCCCAAAACAAGCTCCACCGATCTCCCCGCCATAGGGAAGAAAGCGCCGGCGAAAACCCTAAGAAATGAGCATGCACATACCGCTGCAAATCAGCGAGATCCTCCAAAGTCCGGCCATCAGGCAAAGCAAGGGACGCCATAGATGTTGTATATCGCCGCTGCCTAGCTGCTCTGAAGAACACCGACGAACTTGTGTCCCCCTCCCTCAACCAGGTAAGGGCCGCCTTCACACGCGCCTCCTGCACTTTAACCTGTGTTTGTTCACCTCATCGACCCTTGTGTATCTCAATTGTATCTTTTGTGCAAGCAGTGAGTCGAGACCATTGAATATTGTTTCTTCTTATGTGCGCACACTCACAACCTGGTCATGGTTTCTATCTCTCTTCCAAGTGACACTCACAAGTCAATTGGTGCTTTTGGCTGTCTACACAGAGGCTTCGACAAAAATGCAGAGCCGTGCCATTCATTGGCTTTGGGTTGGTTAATATGGTCAATCTGGAAGGAAGAAGATTTTATATCTTTAAGGGTCTAGATATTCTTGATGCTCGTGTCCTAAAGATACAAAAGATAGAATTACAAAGGCTTATCACTGCTCTATGCTTGCCCCTGCCAAGCGACACCTAAGTTTTGATATCTGACCTACTTATGCATAGGTGGATTGTTACACTCAGGAAGTTATGATCATCATCTGAGTTTTTGTTCCCGCCTTTGTGAATGTATTTGTTTCCATTATGGTATTTTAATACAATTCGTCGTACTTCAAAAAAACATTAAAAAATAAATAAATAAATAAATAAAGAGAACAAAAAATACCAGCCTTTAGAAAGCTTGCCAAATAACATACTTGCTGCCCTTTTAAAATTTAATTAGATCAAATCTATATGTTATGCATTTGTAATAAGGTTATCAGCAACGAAGCAACGAAGTAGGAAAGGAGATCTTTCTAACTAGATCAGGTGCAACCGACGTAAGAAAGGGGCTCTCTTGGACATAGTTGAACATGACTATTACATATGAAATAGTCTGCTCGAATTGCAACTTGCCAATATTTTGCTATGTAGGAAAGGTCAATGTACTTCTCAAATAGGTGACCACGGTTAATTGTGTAGACTTTCAATCCTGATGGCTCTTGTTTGTTCCATTAGCTAAATAATCTGGAACATAAATAGGATAAACGGGGGCTTTGTATGTGGATACAACTATATCAATCAATTATAAGAGAGTTCAATTCAGTGTTCTTGCAACTAGAGCTAATGATTTTTCAAACATCATTTTTTGTTTGCATTCATTGGAAGGCACAATTGGCTTCTTTTTCGTAGTGCTCAGGCAACATCATGCTCCAAAATCTAAGAGACAACATTATGCTGAGGTATTCTACAGAACATACAAATCTCATCTTTAATGCCTCCTAATCTCAAAAGGATTTACAATCATCGTAGGCATGAAACTGTTAAAGAAGTCGTTGAAGATACGCATTGCTAAATGTATATGGCAACGCATGTCATTGATTATTTGCTAGGGCATTCTGTGAAACACAGGCAATGACCAACTAGATCAAACAAAAGGGGTGGAAATAAAGTTACCCTGGTTATAGGTCGTGGCACGATTATGATCGTGGGTTATTCTACGGGATGGAATCACCAACCGTTGGGATTGCGCCATATCAGCATAACCAGGGTAACTTTATTTTCACCCAAACAAAAGGCTTACGAGTTACAGGTTAGTACAAAGAAATAATTTTTACGTCATACAATACTTAGGGCCAGATTCGACTTGCGGCAGTGGCACTTCTTTAAAAAATCTCAACTTCCGCCTCCTTTTTAAGAACGACGATTTGTATGATTCCATTTGCGGCAGTAGGTAGTTTCAAATAGATGTTCAAGATTGCTCTCTCACTTAATCTACGACAAGATTCGTCTGTCACTTAACTCAAATTCTAAAGGACAGTGGATCACCCCCGCCAACTAATCTAGTGTTTTGGAGTTAAGCAGGAGTGTTTTTTGTTTTCTGGTGAGTGTTTTGATAATTGCTAACTGCTGCAATGGAATTAGACGGCAAGCGTCAGTTATTCCGTGTCGCTGCAAAATTGGGTGAGGCTTAAATGCCACTCATCTATCTTCCAAAGTCGAATCTGGTATATAGAGTTGGTATTTGATTTGTAGTAGGGTAGTTTTGCTACTTATCAAAAAGATGCATTTTATACAAGCCTTAAATTTGAATGGGACCTCTATTATTTTTTTGAAGGGCAATTTTTCAACTTGCCATTCAATTTGAAGGGCAAATTTTTGGTCCGCCATTCTTTTGCATATTCAAGTTTTTCAAAGACATTCAAAGCTTAAACTATAAAAATTATTATACGAATAGAATAGAATAGAATAAAATAGAATAGAATAGAATAGAATAGAATAGAATAGAATAGAATAGAATTATTCTTGAAGATCAATTGCAGTGGCTATGGATTCAAATGAAGAAAAGGAAAAAACATCAAAATTATGGATTTTGTTTTTCACTTTTAATAAATATAACTACAGAAAAGGATCCAAAATAACTAAATAGTCTTAGTAATATATATTGACATATTGGCATTGCCAATGCACGAAATAAGGAAAAACATTATGTGAAATTTTCCACTGAAAATCAAAAATCTTTTTGCAAAAAAAAAGAGTTATCCATTCAAAAAATGAAAAATCTCAATATGTTCAAGAGACGACATGCCTCGAAATACCTCTGTGTTGAGCTGTAAAGTTGATTAGCCGAATTGGTCGGATTTAGATCAAACTGCATATCAAATTTCATGCAGATGAAGAAGCTTGACGATAAACGGGAAAGAAAAGAAAATAAGGAAAAGGAAATTCTTACCGTTCTATTGTGTTTTTCCGCATTTACTTGCCTTGTCAATTAGCCAATTATAATAAATACATTTGTTGAGGAGGAAATTACTAAAAAGTTTGAATATCAAATGTTGTTTGTTTTGGTCAAGAATAATGACAAATAAAACTGTAAAGTATAAACAAAAAAATATATAATGCAAGCAATAATTTTTTCTTTTTCATAATCAATGGCCATTATATTGAAAGGCAACTTTTTCCTAAGCTTTTCTATTGAATGGTTTCCCTTGTCGTTCTTAAGAATGTCTAAAAAAATTTAGCCGTTCTCTGCATGGCTAGGAGCCCCAAGAAATGGCTAGGACCCCCAAGAATGGTACCTAACATTTCAAATTTAAGGCTTGATTTTATAATAGCCAACAAGACAACAAAACAACTTTTATTGAACCAGAATAAGAGAGTCAGGTTGAGCATTAAGGGACCATACATAGTGGGGCTAACAATTGTCACATTTAATACAGTGCCTACCGACAAACGTGGTCTAATCTACTGCAGAAAAGTCTCCTTTCTTGGATCTAATGCATAAAAATCTTGAGATGGTAAAGATATCTCATTAAATAAACGAGTTCATACATTCATAGACAGAATACAGCTCCCATCGTAAAGATATTCACAAATAAACCAGTTCATACATTCATAGACAGAATACAAATCCCACTCAAAGGGGCGAAATCTAACACAGCAAATTGAGATACTGATGATAGTTTACAGAATAGAATTAGTAAAACAGAGAGCAAATATTACAATGCAATTGCCCCAAATTTTGAGCTATTCATCTGCAGGAGCATGAGGAACCTTTGGGGGAGGAATCTGTTCTTCAGGAGAGTTTTTATGCTCTGTATTTGGGGGAACGCCATCCCTCTGAGCATAGCTATGGACATAACCCTCAGCCTGATCAAGATATTTACCGTATTGGCCACCATCAAGGTGGCCGTAATGCTTTGCAGCTTGAATTAGGTCTTCAGCGGCATCGGCGACCTTGTGCACATCTACTTCTTCTTTGCCGCCGCCGAATTTGCTCTGTGCTGCACCAAATACAAGCTGAGCGCTAGAAAATACCTCTTGATAAGACGGGACGTCGTCATCTCCCGGCTTGGGAGCAGAGGCGCCGGAATGAGCTCCTTCTTTCTTAGGCGGATCAGATTCAGATTTGTGATCTGATCCCAAAAACGAAGACGCTGTCTTCAGGAAATCCATCTTGCTCTGTTCTTCTTCCTTCGCTCTTTCTTAAGTACTGCTTTGCATGGTGCGTTTTACACCGCGTACTGCACCTAATGGTTTTTGATATTTTGGATCTCTGCTGTTTAATCACAAGCATCTACTTTCTTGGGTCCTACCACGTCTCACCGACACCTCTAAACGGTAAATCTTAACCGTGAAACATATTATTCATCTTTATGGGCCTTATATTCATCTTTCATTTCTGACCATCGATCTCGCGGATATTCTCTGCCTTATGCCAGACCAAAGGCCGTCAGATTTTTGAGAAAAAAAAACACATGCCAAAGTCAATGGTGCAAAACGAACATGTGGTCCGCTGGAAACAAATTAAGGACAACAAAAGTTGAACACAATGGCAGCAAATGGGCAATACATCAGACTGCCAGAATGCAATACAGCGGATAGCTGAACCAAAATGAAGTTGCGGAATGCAACAAGCCTCGCCAAAACGAAGCTACAGAATGCAACAAGCTCCGCCATGTGTGACAGAAACAAAGCAACGAGAACAAAGAAACAAAGCAAAGAAACAAAGAAGAAAAATGACTCGCATAACGAAACCCCTCGAGCTCGCCTCTAGCCGCAAATAACCGAAGCTCACCGGGCTGCGAGCGAAATCTTCGACCTACGCCCACGGCTGCAAATACTGTTTTGGGTGCAACCGAGTAAACCTAAACACGCCAACACAGGCACAATGGCCTCATCCTGCAAAGCAAAGTCGGCGAGCAAAGGCTGGAGAAATTCGAACCTCCATTTATCCATCCTCAAACCCTGCAAGCCAAGCATCTGCCCCTGAAAGCCAAGAATCCACTCGAATTCTGGGTTCCTCTTGCATTTTCTCCTACCAAGCATCCTCAGGTGGCTACAGATTCTCGCCATCCAAGAAAAGAAAGGAACATGGACTCTTATCCACCGCATCTACCTCCACCACATTCTTTTTTCACACCATTGCAAAAAAAATCCATCCCAAACACAAGTATTAGAGCCCAGTAAAGAAAGATGACATGTAACTGCATTTAAGCTGCTCAAATATGGCAAAATATACGCTTCTGCATACAATATGTGCCAAGAATCAAAGTCCCAAACAATTGCGAGAAGCTCCTCCCGCAATACAAAACAGAATAGAATAGAATAGAATAGAATCGAATAGATTTTTTATCGTCCACGGAGACCAATTGGCCTATGGGACCTAAACAAAAAGAGAGTAGCAAGCGTATTACTGTCAGGATTAAAAAACCCCTGCATCGAAGGGTTTTCGAGGGAAAAACCTTAGCAATAATAAGTATGATGGCACGCTGTACAATGTATAGGATAGTTCAGTACTAGCATGCGCTGCCCTGCACATAACATTCTCAGTGATGTTTTTCAATTAAATCCACCCAGCCTTTCTGCAAGCACCAAGCCTTTCTGCAAGACCACACAATTTGTACCATGGAGCAAAAACGGAGGCTAAGAAACAACTCATTGTCCAGCTGAAGTTCATTCCATTTAACATCTACTGATATCATTCTTGTCATGGGAACATATGGCTGTTGTACACCAGAGTATGCAATGACGGGTCAATTGACTTTGAAATCTGATGTATACAGTTTTGGGGTTGTATTACTTGAAATGATCACCGGCAGAAAAGCAATTGATAATGCTCGTCCAGTGGGGGAACACAATTTAGTTGCTTGGGTATGGTTCCCTTCTTAAAATGCATTTTAAGTTTCAGACTAGTATAAAAGGTATTGGGGGCGTTTTGAGAAGGACATCGATTTTGGAGCATAGCTTTTGGTGCTACCTTGAAGATCTATTCTTTCTATATTCTGTTGTGATTCATTCTCAAAGATTGATCAGAGATCAATCCGATCTCTTTGGGGTAGTTTCAAGACTTTTTGATAGTCTTGGAGCTTTTCTCGTTGATTGTGAGTTTGCTCTAGTGTTGAGCAATACCGCTATTGCAGTATTGGTTCTTTTGATAAGAACTATTGAAGCTGGGCTTCAAACTAATCTTGGGGTTAGTGCGATTGTGTGTGGGGAGTTCTGGAAACTCAAGGTCTGGGAGTTCTAGGTAGCACAATCGACCCTACTTTTTGTAGGTTGTGATAATTTGGTATCAGAACACGATTCTGAGCCATGGCTGATCCAACACAAGGAATGACACAACCAATTGATGGTTTGCCAGTTGTGGCATTGACCGATGATGTAATACCAGCACTCCAGGATATCCATCTGGAGGATTTACCTGTATTTGACTTTGAGACATTACTGCAGGCACGACCCAGTGTAGAGCTATCAGTACCTCCTGTAACTCCAGTTAATCCAGTACCTACGATAACAGCAATTAATGTACATCCTACTACTAGAACCGAACACCCTGGGGTTATTTTAGTTCCACAAGGAGGCTTAGCAACTAGTAGGGAAGGTGTTGTTACTAGTGCAGTAGGCTCTGGGAGCAGTGCTCCTACAACACCGATACTGACGACTGCAACAATAGTTACTGCTACACAAGGGGGTTCCCAGGATGAGCAATCTTTGGTTGCTAAAATCCTGGATAACATGCAAAGGCAAACGAACTGGTGGATTATTGAGAGCGCTGCCTGGGAGCAACGTCTTAAGGAATCCCTTGATCGGCTCATGCAGAATTCTAGAAGTGTTGGAAATAACTCTACAACCCAAACGGTACGAGGTAATGCTAGGGGAGAGCGGGTACGAGTGCACCCCTTGGGGTTGGTCGCACTGTGCCAGATACAACAAACCCAACTATTTATGAGTCTTCTGAAGAGACCTTGAATGGACTTTCTGAGGAGGAGATCAACGCTCTTGAGAAGATGAAGATGCCAGAATTCGATGGAATTGGTATGTCGGAGAATGTTATGCTCTGGTTCGGTCGCATGAAGCTATATTATGTGGCTACTAAGAAAAGCATGCTACTACACCAAAAGTATTGCACTCTTCTCTTAAGCTAAAAGGTGTTGCTGCTTCATGGCGGGCTAGCCATACTGACAGTGGAAAGACCTTTTGGTCTTGGACCGATTTTTATAAACGATTTAAAGATGAGTATGCGCCTCATTTTGATAGTCGTCATGCATTTATATCACTAAGAGATTCGGTGCAAATCAGGATGTTACAGGAGTATGTTAGTAAGCTCCGGGAGTTGTTCGCAAGACTTCTCGACCTTACCCCTCAGATGAGGGTAGACCATTTTGTGAATGGTCTAAAGGAAACCAGTATTAAGACACACCTCTTGCAAGCAAAACCCAAAGGCTTCGAGGAGGCAGTTGAGCTTGCAAGAAAATTGGTTGGTCTTGAGGAACCTCAGAAGACCAAGAAAAGTTTTGACTGGAAGTCAAAACAAACTAAAAATTCTGCAGATGGAGTGTCATCTGCTAAGAAAAGGAAACGGAATCAGTCAAACAAAAAGGCTATGGGGCAGCTATAAAGTGTTATAACTGCCAGGGCATGGATCATTACATGAGAGAATGTCCTAGGCTGCAAAAGCCGAAGAAAACGGTAGCTGCAACTTCCAAAACACCACCGGATGGTGAGGGCGTGAAGATGATGTCGTCTATCGCGAGGAAAGAAAGCATGGTAAATATTTTTTCTAAAGTTTTCTTTGGTAAAGCTATTCGTGTTCTAGGTAGAATCAAAGAAAATAATGTGGTTGTTCTTATTGATTCTACTGACAATTTCTTGTCTGCAGACTTAGCAAGGGAGCTAGGTCTTGAGCTAACGAGAGTGACTCCATATGTGGTTGAAGGAGATGCGGGGCCTCAAGTTTAGCGCAGGGATCAACAAGCACAAGGCGTGGACTTGATACTTCAGGATAGAAGTTCACTAGAGTAGTACAGTTTAAAATTGATGTTGATTTGATCCATTTAAAACGTTATGATGTCATTTGGGGAATAAAGTGGCTTCAAACTGCACGTCCGCTCATTGACTGGGCATCCCATGTATTAACTTTTGAGTTAGAGGAATCTAAGCCTATTAGTATACAAGGATCACCTTAGGTGTGTCGTCCGAGAAATTGTCGGCCACTCAGGCCAAAGCTGCTTTTAGAGTGAATAATAATCAAGCTTTTGGAATACATGTATATAATAATGATATGTGTAAAAACTTGTAATTCACTTGTAGAGCATGTAAGTTCCCAACTTCGCCCTCAATTACTTCATCTTTTGGAAAGATACAAGGATGTGTTTCAGTACTGATGGTTAGGAAGAAAGATGAAACTATGCGCATGTGCATAGATTATCGTGCTCTTAACAAAGCAACAATTAAGGATAGCTATCCTTTACCACGGATTGTTCTTAGTCACGTCGTTTGGTCTCACCAATGCGCCAGCTACATTCATGACATTGATGAACGAGTATTCGTTATTTATTTAGATAAATCAATTGAAGTATTCTTAGATGATATGCTTGTATACTTTTAACTCATTGGAAGAACACTTTCAGCATCTAGAGTAAGTGCTTAAAGTATTGCGAGCCAATAAGTTGTATGCCAAGAATTCTAAGTGCGATTTCCTCAAGCAAAGGGTTGCTTATTTGGGTCACATTTTGTCGGGGGAGGGAGTGTCTCCAGACCCTAGCAAAGTATGAGCAGTATTAGAGTGGATTCAACCTGAGAATGTTCATGAATTGAGAAGTTTTCTTGGGTTGGCTACCTATTACCGAAAGTTTATGCCCAAGTTTTCTAAGGTAGTTGAGAAAAGATCAAGAGTATGTGTGGGGTCAAGCTCAACAAGAGGCCTTTGAAAGGATCAAAAGTCTTTTGGTGAGTAGTCCAGTACTCAAGGTACCTAACCTCTCAATGAGTCGTTTGAGTATACACGGACGCTTGTGGGCAAGTTCTAGGAGCTATGCTTATGCAACAAGGTTGTGTTATTGCATATGAAAGTAGTAAGCTTAATCAAGCTGAACGGAATTATGAAACATATGAGCAAGAACTACTGGCTATAGTTCATGCATCGAAGACATGGCGGCACTAGATGGTGGCAAAGTATGAGCAGTATAAGAGTGGATTCAACCTGAGAATGTTCATGAATTGAGAAGTTTTCTTGGGTTGGCTACCTATTACCGAAAATTTGTGCCTAAGTTTTCTAAGGTAGTAGCCTTGCTCACCGATCTCTTGATCAAGAGTATGTGTGGGGTCAAGCTCAACAAGAGGCCTTTGAAAGGATCAAAAGTCTTTTGGTGAGTAGTCCAGTACTGAAGGTATTAATGACGGAGTGTTTCACTCCGAAGCATTTTACATGGACGTCATGTCGTGTTCTACATGGATGCAACATGTCGTGTTCTACATGGATGCAAATGACATGTTTTACAAGTGTTTTTCTAGTGTTTTTATCTGTGCTTGAAAATTATAGTGTCTTTCACATATACATGCTTTTAGACTTAGATTCATAAACATTTAGACATGGCACATTCACATACACATGCGTCTAAATTTAAATGCCTAAGCATTTGTGCACATTTTGCACATTTGGCAGATACCATGCCCAAACTTGAAATTTAAGAACATAAACCATATGGAGTTTCAACAAGCTTGGCAGGAAGTCCAATCCAGTTTGAGATCAAACCCAAGACTTCAATTTGTTCCATTTTCTCATTGCAGGTAAGACGTTATAAGCATATATTGTTCCACTTTCTCTGCATTCCATGTGTTCTTGGAGAAGTTAGGCAGAATATAAATGGGTAGCAGGAGTTTGGACACTTTTACATGATCATTGCATCAACATTTGATGACTCTTTATCAGTGATCCTTTTATTTTACTAGATGCAAACCGAACAACTGAATGAGTAGATACAACAACAATCTAGAATACAACAGATGGGTCCTGCCCCCACCACTTCAGCAATGTAAAGTGGTGGGGGCAGGACCCATCTGGGTGTGTTGTAAAGTGTCACATGTCCGATAGGACGCTGCCTTGTGGCGTGACGTTAAAATCTCTTCTTCTTCTTCTTCTATCTTCCCATCATTGAATGTAGAGAACGCACAACAAAGAAATCTATCAGGCTGAATATTCCCATGAATCTATCAAATACCGCAAAAATAATTCCTTTTTTAATGAAGAAACCCAAAACTCACAAACATAATGAAATAATCGACAGATAAGAGAAAGAGAATGGATCAATTGATACCAGAATTAAGGGCAGAAATCCTGCAAGCTGGAGACAAGAACTTGAACTGTCAGCAACCGAGATGTTCCCCTGTATTACCTTCACCAGGTCAAAAGGTTAAGCACAGGAACTGTGTCATTTCCAATCTCTTACATCCTTCGGCGCCCTAGCTATCTCAGAGTAATCTTCATGGTCCAAAACAATCTAACGGCCAAAAACAACAATATCCAATTATAATATAGTGCCAAACAATCTGTAATTAATAGCTTTACCAAGTATCATGTAATGTAATCATGGGAAGCCCAACTATAGCACTAAAGTAGATTGCAGAAGATGAACTTGTGATGGTTCTAATATTTTGTCTTCGGGTTGTTAGAACTTGACAGTTTGCATCTTTTTTATTTTCCTCAAGGCAGCCTTATGCTTAGCCCTGTAATCAGTTCTTATCCTCTCCCTAGAACTTAATCACTCCTGCTCTGCATTTTCTGACCTCATGAACTTGAATGTCAGATCAGATGATGACAAGACAGTGCCACTACTCTCAGTAACTGGATTCTTTAGCTCAAAGGTAACATCTTTCTTGATTCATCCTTAGTCTCAGAAAGTACCCTTGCACTCTGCTTGCTCCTCTCAGTTGCAGATTTACAATAAGCACTCAAGTCTGGATGCTCTGGTCCCACAACATGGACAACTCTGCTCCCCTCTTCAATCCTCACTGCAGCACTCTCAAACTCATGTTGTGCATACTCATTATGTGTTTCTAAGGGTTGTGGTACTATGCTTTTCAGTGAGAATGATGCATTTCCATTCTCACCAAGTAATGATTTCCAGCTAGCTTTCTGGATCCAAGTATTTGCTTTAGTAGTATCAGTTTCCCAATGGGAATCTACAAAATACCAACTTTCAATCAAGGTTGGGCAATGATCTGTAGAATATGCGATGATGGGGAAACAGTTTCCCAATGGTAATCTGCAAAATACCAACTTTGAATCAAGGTTGGGCAATGATCTGTAGAATATGCGATGATGGAGGGAAAAAATGATCTTGAAGCCTCTTTTGTAGAACAAAGCTCACCTAAGTTGATTCTCTCCACTTTGCAACGAAAGGAAATAGATTCCAGCTCATGACATGTTTGATTCTGCTGAAAAAACTTGACTTGGAAGGGGGTGCGTAGAAAATATAGATGACTATAGAAAATATAGATGAGTTTAAGCTTATTTAAATCCCCAGGATCTTGAAGCCTCTTTTATAGAACAAAGCTCACCTAAGTTGATTCTCTTCCTAGGATCTTGAAGCCTCTTTTATAGAACAAAGCTCACCTAAGTTGATTCTCTCCACTTTGCAAGGAAAGGAAATAGATTCCAGCTTATGACATGTTTGATTATGCTGAAAAAACTTGATTTGGAAGGGGGCTTGGATCCTGCTGAAAAAACTTGGAAGGGGGCTTTGATTTTGCTGAAAAAACTTGGAAGGGGCTTTGATTCTGCTGAAAAAACTTGGAAGGGGGCTTTGATTCTGCTGAAAATGAGTTGCCGCCAGCAATAGCTGGCTCAATTCAGGGACGTCCGCCGTCAAGGGTGCATTGCAGGATTGGTCCGAGGCAAGCTTCGCATTTTTAGGCCGGCGCCTGCTGAGGTCACCGATGCAATGCGTCAAGCTGCTACAGCATCCAGAGGCCCCATTGCTCCTGCTATAGGAGCTACCCCACCGGCTGCCACTCCTACTGCCACTAGTACCTCTACTGCACCTCATGCTCCCACTGCTCCAACTGCTCCCGCAACTGCTGCTCAGGCGCCACACACTGCTCCCTCTGCAACCGGAACAGATCATCGTGCGTCTACATCAAATGCCAACAAATAGGAACTGTGCCTCCTGATGGTGTCTTGGAACTGTCGGGGCTTCCCTTGGCAGAAAGAGGAGAGTCTCAACTCTATTGCACCAGATATGGATCTCATTTTCCTCATGGGAACATGCAGGGCATAGACTGCCAAACCTCCCAGGCTACCTGTATTTTTCGGTGTTCAATGAGTGCACAGGCAAGTGAGGGCATGGGGGGGTTGCCTGCTACTATCGTGAAACCTTGGGGCAGTCAGTCTCGCTGCACAAAACAAACAGGTACAATCACTACTTGTGGGTGTGCGTGCAACATGACAGTGGCAGCATCCTCTTCATAGCAGCATGCTACTTTCCACATGTCGAGAGCAACTTTTATAACACTCATTCGAGTGTGGATAGATTGGAGCCCTATGTCGATCTATGTGACGTTTCAAAGACAAAGATAACGGTCCCGTGACGTATATCAGATCGCCTCGCCACGCCGCATTAACGCCACCCGACCGACATGTACGACGACGTAGCTGAGCTAGTAGCCCCTAGGGGGCAACTTGCTAGGTATGTGCATTTCTTATTAATGTGCACATGCACATTTATTAAGGTGCACACATTTCCATGTGGGCACATTTAGGTGCACACATTTCCATGTGGGCACATTTGGGTGCACACATTTCCATGTGGGCACATTTGGGTGCACACATTTCCATGTGGGCACATTTTGCCACCTAGCCATTAAAGGCAAGTGGGCCCATTTCCAATTATCCCACATGCCTAAAGGGGATAATTGGAAACCCTAGCCTAACCCCTTGCCTATTTAAGTAGGAGAACCCTAACTTGCCCATTTTCGTTCCTAGGGGTTTTAGAGCTCTGTTTTGGCTGCCCCAGGAGTCAAAACCACCTCCCAGACTCTGTCTGAGAGAATGGCACCATTAGTTTCCCTTGATTCGAACATTTTGGCAGGGATGGTTTAACTCAGTCGAGGAGGAACTCAAGGATCGGGGTATTTAGGCAATTTAATAGTCTAAACCCCATTTCAGCCCCATCGAATCAAGAGGGTTTAGCCTCTTAAATTGCCCATAGCAGCCCTCTAGATCTCTAGATAGCAGATTCTAACCAAAGAACCTAACTCTATGATGTATATTAGATCTAGTTCTTTAGTTCTCTGTGAAGTATATGGATGATGTATCTCTATGAACTCCTTGTATTGGGAAGGGGGGTAGAGACCCAAAGCTTGGTAGTAGATGCTCCTAGATTAGCCTCTCTAGCACCATATAGATTCGCCTCAGGTACAAGAACCACACCGGGTTGTGGGTGAAGGGGCCGGGACCGGCTAAGAAGGAGGTTCGTGGTGTTCGACTCTTGAATCCATCCCTCCGGGTGTGTAAGGCCTCAACGGGGATCATTGTGACTAGGCCCAATAGCTTACCACCGAAAGTGCGGTAAGGTATGGGCTCGACAACCGCTGAAGTGGTGTTCACTTTCTAGTGGGTTCAATATCACGGGCAAAGGGCCCTCTAGTCACCTTTGAGTCAAGATGTAGATCTCGAGGGATTGATCCCCTACCGCCCCATCGGAGCCGGGAAGATGAAACCCAGGAATAGTCCTTTTGGCTATGCATCCCGGCTGCTACAGTGTCCCAACAAAGACAGAGGGGCTGGATGGAGTGGACAACCCTATGCCATGTTCTTATGCCACCAAATCCATTGCCATGAATTCTCGCCTCCTAAGGAACTCGAGACCCAAGCCGCCTACCATCCCTTTGAGTCTCGAGACTTGGGTAGGATTCCCTATGTGATGTGTTGATCTTGTCTATGCAGATATGTGGAGGACTTTCATCGGTTCCAAAAGTAGGAGACCGTAAGCGGGAGGAGACGATATCAAGGAACATCGCATTTCAAGGCCTATATCACACTAGGGGCAAGATCAAGGAGGAGAATATTCAGCTCGAACAAGAATTCCAGACCCAGAAACACCTAGAAACCAAAGGAAGGACGACTTTACTACGTCAGCCAAGGAGTGCGAGACTCGAATGGTTAGGACCCAAAGGACGGAGGAGATGACCTAGCCAGCAGGTACAAATCACGCAAAGGCGCATCAGAAGGAGCCATGGTAGGGGCAATGGAGATGACCACACTTCCGTGCACGTGGAGAGCCACCTCGAATGAAGCAAAGCCCAAGCAAATGTGAGTCACACTCAGAATTCAACCCATGGGGAATGACAATGCCCGCCCACCGATCACGACATCTCGAGCTTCAAGACATTCAAGAATGCCCGATCAAGAACAGCCAGTGACCCTACTCAAGCTCGATCAATGGCACCGCAAATCGCCAATCTTGCAACGACACACCGCATGTAGGGACGCGGAGCTGTTACCGCGATTCCTCGCGATCTAACGCATTACACAAAAGGAGGAGCATCTTTTTCAAGGGATCACATCAACCTAACACTCTTCGCGAACTTGAGGTGATCAGCTCGATCGACATGAAGCTCAACAATAGTAGCAAAGATCTCAAGGAATCCCGAGTCAACCGTAACTAAGAAGATGCAAAGCAAAACCAAGAATCAAATGCGATAGGAGGAAGGAAAACCTAGAGGAGTATAAACATTTAAGTAGATCTTCGTAGTTGTTTTGAAAAAAAGTGGATGAATTAAAATCCCAATGTAAATGCGATATGTCTATTGTATATCTCGGTCCTCACATATATAGTGGAGAAACATGAGTTTAGAGTCATGTTTTATGGATTTAGCGCTTAGATCGAAGCTCCTTCACTCGACTAACAAAGGAGGAAGCAAGGAGGCACAACTATAGCCCAAGACCAAAATGGAAGAGCAAGTATGAGGGGAGAATCCACCGTGAGGCCAAGCAAACCTTCGACTCCAAACACTTCGAAATGCCCCTCGCTTAAGGACCGCCGGCCACCCAATGTTAGAAGAGACAACACCGATCATGTCAAGATCATCAACGCAAGCACCGTGACATCGCCGTGCGCTAACACTACCTCTTGTAGCAAAGGGCAAAAGACTTGACTAACTTATGACATGAGTGGCCTCAACAATGGGAGGAGGAACGCCCGACATCAACAAGCCAACTAAGAAGGCAACATCTCGACAACCATAATTCCAACTTGTGGTAATATAGGGTGATGCGCTATGACACGGTATTAGATGGAGATGCACTTACAAAAGGCAACCGCTGACGAGGGAGATATGCCTCCAACAACTAGGTGATGAGCTTGCAAGTACTCCCAATGGGGCTGTGTACTCCTACCAAGAATTAGAAGAGAAAAGCCGACCATATCTCCGACATGTGGCACGCCAAACGCCCAAGGTAGAAGCATTCGACACCTTAACGACAAGGATATAACTGGCACCTTCTGGCGAAAAGAGAGTTCAAGATAATAGCCGTGCTATTCAACGACAAGAGTATATCTAAGGCGTGTACTTCTCCAACTCAAGGGTCAAGTCTGCACGCATATAAGGATCCATCATCCCGACAAGATAGCCGCCAGGGGGAGAGCCATGATGCTTTACTTGACGTGAGAGAGACCGACATGCATAGAAGGACAAAGGTCACTACTAGAGAATCCGGGCTATTAGCGACGCCGGGTTTGCGACGATGGCAAACGCTGACGCCGCAAAATAATCGCGCGTTCTTAAAAGGTCGCTAATATTTTTCACGACGTCGCGATGTGCAACGTGCCACGCCGCGATTAAACGCTCGCGTGACGTCGCGAATGGCCTACGTTGCAACAAAGAACGCACCACGCCGAAAATTGCAACGCCACGCCAGATGGGCAACGGTAACGCCGTTTATACAACGCCGACGCCACATATGAAACGTCCGGACGAAGTTCATGCGACGCCACGCTGCATGTGCGACGTGACACGCTAGGTATGGTCAACGCCTAATGTAACACATGCGACGCCACGCCCGACATCCAAACCTCATCTTTTAGTGCATCTTGTGGAAGAGATTGAACTTGCGCAGGACCGTCCATGCCAGGTGGATGTTCTTTGTGACTGTGGATGTATCGTGACTGAGGGTAATGGCATCCAGAAGGTATTTACTTTGCATGGAGCTCAAAACCAGAAATCTTAAGCCACAACAGTAATAGGGACGGTTTTGCTGTAATAGGGACAAGGTTGGTTTTGCAGTAGGCAACTACCGACAAAAAAAACACAGAGGAAAAAGGAGCACAAAATAACCTATGTGATGTTTGGATTTGAGCTTGGAGGACTTCGAAAAGAGATTTAGAAATTTTGGTGGATAGAATATAATAACATCCTGAATATGCCGACATATGTTTATAACCTGGAACACTGTCATTGAGATTTAACAGATTCGTCTAAATAAAGTTACCTTTGATTCAGACTATATATACTATAATCATGGGACCTTTTACAATGCTAGACATTAATTCCAGTCCATGCTTGAAGAGAACATGGTCACTTGGACTATATTGATTGCTGGATGCTAGACATTAATTCCAGTCCATTTGAAGAGAACATGTTCACTTGGATTATAGTGATTGCTGGATATGCTCAATAGGAGGATGCTCAACACTATAAGAATAACATTTGTGTGATTTAAACTTACCCTTTCACAACTCTCGTTTTTTCACTACAAATTTTAAACTCTATAAATCTCTTGCCTTAGATTTAACCTCCATAAAGCAATATTAAAAAAAAGGTTCAATACCGAGTGCATCAAACCTTATGCATCACTAGAACGATGGTTTTTTGTGTCCACGATTTTGCCAGCGTAAGTCCTTTTTAGGGGTTGTGAGCACATGTTTATAGTGCTTGCGTTTTGGTTAATCGTGTACGATATGGGCAATAAATCCGTTAATGGGCACCCATTTATAGGATGCTCGCCATTTTAAAAGAGGAAATATTGGCAATAAGAATTCCAAGGTGGTTAGGAACACCCTAGGTAGAAATGTGGGTGTTCAAACCCCGCATGTTCCGCACTCATAGTGGGTTCAACATTGTAGGCTTAGGAACCAAAGAACTTGTAGCAATTATATATACTTGTAGCAATTATATATAATTACAAGAATTTAGCGCTGGCGGAGCCAGCGCCACATGCACTTGGGAGTCGAACCCAAATGCATCCATAAGTGGAGGTTGCAACCATAAGTGGGTGTTATCCATGAACCATAAGTGGGGTAGAGAATGAAGCATTTTGCCGAATGGACTTTGTATCTTCTTATTCTCCTATCCTTTTGTATATCAGCTAAAAACTTCATGAGCTCAGTTGCAAATGCGTCATCCTCATTATAACTGAATGAAAAGAAAATCTGATTGTATGATGGGAAGCAAACAGCCATCCAATGATGGAATACCTGGATCATTTGTAATCAAATTATATCGCATTGGCTCGGTTGCAATGAAGGCATTGGTATCAGACAGGCGCTGGAAGGCTGCTCCTGTGTCGGAGACCTTTTGATCATCCAAAGAATCATGAGCAGTCTTCACATGATTCTCCTAAACGGTATCTTGCACCTCCAAGCACCTGAAACAAACACAAGAAGAAGGTTTCGTAACAAACACATGGAGAAAGTTTTTTAACCCGAATTTATAGCAGTATAGTGGCTTTTGCTTTGAAAAGAGGCTCTTCAAATGATTTCAAATAACCAGTAGGCTCAAAGAATATCATAACTAAATAAAATCCTCGTGGCAATATGCATAGATAAGTATGCTGCCATCTATTTGCATAAGCAATATCTAGCTCAGGAGATGATCAATAGTGATTCGCCTTTCATCATAACAATTCTATACAGTATTTAACTAATACCTTATAATCAAGCCTACATTGTAATTTATTCCTACATCTTTTTAATGCTAAAAGCATGGCAATATGCCATACTAATTCTTACAACTTATTGCGCGAGTTCACTAGGCAGATGGAGGGAGGCAATTATATCATGCTAATTGGAGCTCCGTGGCTTCCCCCAGCCAAATACCGGATGCCCAAAAATGCTTCCCGGAAATTGATTCCGGGAAGCGTAGATAATTCCAATTTTTTTTTTTTTGCTAGTTATTATATATTATAGGAAAGATATATGTAGGATAAGAATGTGTTTAATACTATTTCAAAAAATGTATTTAATTCAACGGTGCAGATGAACGGCCTGGATTTCAATCCAGGCCCTATCATTCTATTGGCCTGCCATTTGTGTTTGTATGTTCCCGCCTTTCCTTTGGACCGGTGTGTGGTATGTTGATTCTTGCTGCCGACTATGGCGATGGGCTGCCGGATTTGCCTCCTTACTGTCGAATTTGCTAAGCCACAGCCAGATTAGCTCCAGATTTGAAGCCGTAATTTTGCATGTTTCTAGAACTGCTTGGATCTAAAAGCTGCCATAGCCACAAAAATCTATGTTCTGCCATAACCGATGGATGCTCAAAGAAGTTGCATACTGGCTTGGCCGCTGCTTCTCTTTCGTCATAACTTCTGACAAAATCCCAGCAATATTTACATGGCTGGGTTCAATGGCATTTCTGCTTGCAAAATGGCGATGGCCTAACAGCCCATTACGAAAAATCACAAGCTCGAGAAGGCTTTGTTACTGTATTTCTTCTCTTGTGCAAAAATATCAGTATTGCTTCCCAGAATAACTTTGTCCCCCTTTTTTCGCACGATCCATTTTGGCTTTGTGGCTATGGCGATGGGATCCCTTCTGTCTTTTCAAGGTAAGGCGCTCACTAGATATAAATATTTCCTTCTGTTTTACACTGATCCGTGCTTGGGATTTCTAGGTTCCCAGGCTTGAGAACCAGACGAACTTCCAGCACAATCTGCGAACTTCGGGTAAGATTTTCAGCCCTTTGTGGACGCCCAATGATCGGAGCCCGTTGCTATTCTTGTTTTAATATTCTCTGAATCTTGTGTGCAGGGTTAACAACCATAGTAATTGAGGTACGGAGCTTGGCAGATCTGGCCCTATGTTTGCAAGCTTGGCGATGGCATGGAAGCCCATTTCCGCAAGGCTAGAGTGAGTTTGGGCACTAAGTTCCATTTTCTGTTTCCAACACAACCACATCTCGGTCCCCTTTGCAGAGTTTGAAGACTGAGAATTATAAGGTATGGGTCGCTGAAGAACATTCTGATGTTTTGTACGCATTTTGCTGCAAAAGTTCTCTTGCTTCCCAAATTAACAATCTTATTTCCAGGTTCATCTCCTTCACTGTTTGTTCACCTAGTCGCTGCATATATTTCTCCATTACTCTGGGCTGCAATCCTTTTACAGCAGGTGTATCTTAACCCTTATTCTTAGCTTCGATAATGTTTGCACTGTTTAAGACTGGAGCAGGGCAAAAAAAGTCAAGAGTACATGGAAATGTGGAGCCAAGGAAGTTGTTGAAAAACTGGAAACATAGGGAAGTTTGCAGAGTTCTAAACAACACATTATTATACTTTGCCACCATAGGAAATAGCAACAATCTATACTTCTACACTATTATCCTGGTCATTCTTTATACCATGGTTCAGAATATGGTTCATACCATGATTATGGTCATGACCATAACACTTACTATGACCTTAATCATGCTTACGGCACTTTACACCAATGGCTATGGTTCTGTTTATGAATTAACCAAGCCTGGCAGCAATGATTATAAAATGATTATAACGGATATCATGGCAGTTGGGCTATTGCAATTATGTAATTTCATTTTCTCATATAATTGAAAACAATTGCTATTCTTAAGTTTCGTATCGTAACCATAGCTACCGGGAACCAAGTTCCCAACTCCGTTCCCGTTCCCAACTCCGTTCCCGAGGGTCCAGAGTTCCATAAGTTCCCACTTTAGTTCCCAGTAGAAAAGGGAATATACCCCGAATATACTCAAAGGATCCCTCGAATATACTCGAATATCCCGTTCCCATTACGTTCCCGTTCCCATCCGTTCCCGTTCCCGTTCCGAATTTTGGGTCCAAGTTCTCGTTCCCGTTCCCGTTCCGGGTAGCTATGATCGTAACAAACGTTTCATTTGCAAAGTGCAAGACACGTTGCCAAATACGTCGTAACCAATGTCTACGTTGCGACGTGTAAGCAACGAGATAAGAACGTTATGACGACATGTGGAGGACGTTCTAGACGTTGCAAATATGTTGCACGCACCTCGAAAACAACGTTTCATGAATGGCGTAAAAAGAACGAGATTAGAACGTCCTAGCGACGTATTAACAACGTCACAGCGACGTCACGGACGTCGCAAACATGACGTTTCACCTGCGACGTGACGTCGCCCTGCGACGAATCCTAGGCGACGTCATTTGCAACGTCCGTGCAACATTTGCAAAACGTCCTCATGCGACGTCTGACGTCTCTAATACATCAATGTGACGTCACTAACGACGTCGCTAATAGCCCGTCCTGTAGTAGTGGGTTAGAAACTGAAAGCTGGAGAAGTGCTAGCAACCGACTTCTTCCACGAGCTCCCTAGAGGCAACAGGAGGACCAAAACTGACGAGCACAATCAAAGTCACCGGAGGGTACCTCAAGACAAGAAGACGGCATAGCACTGTGGAACGTGACAACGTCCAAGCCATGTGATCGAGGGGATCAAACGAGGAAGTTTGGAAGCTGGATGGAGAACTAACTAGGTGAGGCGAGCCGCTGACTTGCACGCGGACTTGCATGCAACTTGGTGAACCCAAGGATGAACGATTCAAAGAACAATTGTAGAAGAGTATTGCCAAAGGAATCGCGCACACCCTCAAGAGACGCCTCCAAATAGCTTCAAGTATCATGAAGGGGAGAACAATTACCGCCCGAGAACAGGATCAGGAAGCAGACTGAAATGTCGAAGCATCAACGACCAGCACACCTTTCGTTAGAATGTGATGCAAAGCGTGTTGTGCCATAGTCGACAAACATCGGAGGGCCCAAGTATATCAACAAGTTACCCCGGAGTACGAGCCGACGTACAAATAGGAGGATATAGATCGTCAACACCATTGCACTGGGAGGAACACCGATGACATTGCCAAGGAGTGGGTGCGCAACTCGAAGGGAGGCACAAGGGAGACCTAATAGCTCTAGTAGTAATTGTAATTATGTAAGCTATATGTTTTGCATGTATAGTTCCCTTGTTATTCCTTCCCTCCCATAGCATAACAGATCAAAGGAAGAGATGTCATGCAAGTTGCAGGGGTGAAGCAATCAACATCGTCAACACTCTTCGGGCAACACGATAACGACAAGAGGACTCGACGTATGAGACATCGATGGAGTCGAAGAAACAATATCGAATACAGAGTCGCCCTTTAGCTGCCAAGACAAAGAGTTCAAGATGAAAGATCTCTTTCAACGGCGCCACCTTCAGGCATTTGAAAAGCGGCATGCAAGATTTCAAGTGATCAACTACGCCATCAAGCCACCAGCAATGAGAGGTTTCTAGCGAACAAAGTCAACCTCTACTTCAAAGAGCATCCACCGTCAAGGAGACTGAAGTATTGAGCGACTCGGAAGAACGTTACCTTGCTCCTTCAAGCAGGCAACAAGTGGATGAGCTTCTAGCAAGCTCAAGCATCTAAGGCCATGGGGCCTAGTAGGTTAAATGTATGGACGGTAACATCCATATTGGGATTAAAAGGCAATTTCGGATATTCTCGTTGAAAGGATTGCCCAATTGGGAAGGAAACGCATAGGAGTAACTAAAATTATACACGATTGTTAACAGACATCCAACATATTGAAACCACTTGGTGAGATTGATCACCTCGCTAAGAAGGAATCATTACTAGGATAATTGTTGACCATGTATAAATCTAGTATCTCCAAAAGAATAATCCAACCGAAAGAAAAGAAGTAATCTAACAAGTCCGGCCAACTTGTTACGATGACATCAATTCGATTGGTAGGAATATTCCAAGAGTTTAAATAACTAAGAAAGGGGGAATCTCTAGAATAATAAAAGAATAGTACATGCAAGGTACATCTAAAATAAGAATTATAGTAATCAAATAGTCTTTTGAGACAAAACCTTGTGGTTTAGAATCGTTCTAACTAAGTAGGTAACCCGTAACTATATTGAAATAAATGATAACATAATATGTATATCCATCTTAGATGGTTATATATGTTAGCTAAGGCAAGTAAATTAATGCGCTAAGCAAGAAGCGTATCTACTTACTTAAATTGTGTTTGGGGGGTGTGTCCTCTTTTTTCCGGCCGCCGGTGGACATCAAAATCCGGCCAAAAAGCGAAATTTTGTCATCAGAAAATTAAAATCCGGCATGTAATTTTAGAGCAAGGTTTACGTTCTTTTTTTTTTTTCTGTTTTTTCCCTGTGCATTTCATTATGCCCGCGTTTAATTATGGGTTATGCGTTAGGAGCGTTATGTTAAAGATTTTCCCGCCTCCTCCATTTCCATGTTTCTGTTGGCATTGCTTGCAGATTTGGGTTCTGTTGCTAGCGCCCAGATAGCAGGACTAGCGAAATTTGGGCGTTGCCGGGCTAATGTCCTGTGATGATAGCAGCGGAAGGCGGTGGTTTAGGGCATTCTTTAGGGTTTGTGGGGATAGATAAGAAAGGAAGCAAGATAATCTAACAGGGGAAACTGCAGCAGGCAAGCTCATTTTCAAGGTTGCAAGGAGACTTGGTTGCAGGGAATATCAGAAGAAGAAGAAAAAAATCGAGGTACAAGCAAATCACTGATTGCTTTCGGTTTTGGCCCCTTCAAATCCGGGAAGGTTTTCCTCTACTTCCCTGTAATTTTTAGCTCCTAGAAATATCTCTACTCTGCGCCTCTGGCTTGAGGTAAAAACTTCTGAATTATTGCCAAGGCAATGCTTCTATGCTTATGTGTTGAACGTTTTTTGGTACAAGGCTTTTGCGGTGAAAAGCATTCAGGCCGTTGATAAAGCGTTGCTCAGCCGTTGGTTGCAATGTAAACTTTCACCGTAAGCATCTTATGGTTATTTGCCTTGGTGCAGTAGGTGAATTGTAAATCGAGGGCACATCGGTGGTTATTTTCTCATCTTGGCATCTTTCTTGACATGCCGGACATAAAGGGATGGTAATCTCTTTAATATAATGTTCGTTCTTTTTATTTTATGTGTTTTCTTTGTACGGAGTTGGAGATGGTAAACGGCCATAGCAAATGCATGGAAGTTTGTTTTGCATTGTTTGTTGCATTTTACATCATTTTTAAATGGTCTGTGATTTTCAAGGTCGGGTTGCAATCGAGCAAGGTTTGTACCTCGGCGCAAGCACATAACGGAGCCTGATTCCCTAGCCATTGCAAAAAATAGACCTTCGACTTTTTATAGATTTAAAGCATTTAAAGCATAAAAACGTATAGATATGCTTCACATTTAAGCATCTGCCAAACCGCTTTTATTGAGCATCGGGGGAATAACCTACTAGCCAAGGCATCAGAGATACCGATTTTATTTCTATCACCCGATCATGATACAAATCACTAGCAAGCAGTTTGAGCTTCTAGCCGGAAAGTACCTCCACACAAAATTGAGGAAAAACCGTATGAGCAAGATTTGTACTTAAAATTGCAAGGTACGGTGTTGCAATCGAAAGCAAGTTTTTTTATCTTGGCGTTTGAGTTCTTTTCAACATATTTTGAGTTTGCTCCATGTCCTTTCTCGCAAAGGAGTTATTTTTAATGTAGTGCTCACAGTGCTTCAATACAGGTACCTAGCAAGACAAAATTTCAAGAAGTCTCTAACGTGAAACACATGATCTGCTATTAGAGCTTTGAAGCACAACAATCTATATCGTTAATTAAGTGTAAGGCCTTCTATAATTTTTGCATTAGCTATAGAAAGTTTCAGAATGCTATACACCTTGGGTCTTCATTTTCAGCAATGGCAGATTGTGATCATCTCAGGTTGATGTATTCTTTTGCACTGGTTTATATATCTATAGAAAAACATCTCAGGCACTGGCTATTCGACCATGTGTCTTTGTGATTCAACAAGTTGGCCTCCTTTATTCTATATTTTTGCAGTTTGCTGGTGGTTTTGCTGCTTTTCTTTATGGGCAGAAAATAATGCAGTCCAAAAGGACATTCAAAGTTTAAAATTTTGCATTATTGGGCAAGATGGAATTGCTTATTCTATTTGCTCTTAGTTAAAAATTAGTCCAAGGATTACATTATGAAAAGCTAATGTTAGAAGCTTTTTAATTTCTGTCAGTTAAAAATCAGCTCTCTATATATTTCGGAGATTGCAGCATCATGTATAAAGATTTGATTTTCCTTTTCCGATTAAGGGGAATCAATTCCCATCTTCTACGTTGGTATGACAAACATTGAAGCAGAATATTTTTTGGAGTTCTGGCAGCTTCGCAATTGCCGAGAGTTCTGGCATTCTTACTACATAGGTGATTTATTGCAAAGATGATCTTATTGCTCTCTGCTAAAATGGTAATTGCCTTCATGTATCATGCTTAATCTTTTCTAAAATGTTGATCATTCAATGACGGTTCAATCAATTAGTCATTTTGGGGACCGTGTTGTAATGCTGCGTGTGGCACCAAAATCTTTACCTAATGATGATTGATTGTTGGACATTTGTAACATCTCAACATTTGCCAACCCTAAACCCTAAACCTGACCGACTTTTAGTAAGTTCTATTAAGCCCGTTAATTCTAGAGTTAAAATTAAGACAATCATAATTTGCCCCAAAAGATCTTAGTAGATGGTTTTAGAGGCTGAAGTGCTTTTATGGGCTAAAGGTTCAACAACTTGCAAACCTAGCAAATTTAATGGCATTTATGCTTACAAGCAAATGCACAATCAACACATGTTTCAAATGCACAACTTTGATAAGTGTTGATACGCAATAAAAATTACGCCGTTCCTTTTTACTAGGTTGATTGTGTTGCCACGTCCACAAGCAGAATAGAGTCGATCCGTATCGCATGATCCGGAGTGGAGGACCAACCTCCATTCACTTATACAACTCCTTTTTACTCAACATCAATTAAAATATTGGTGGGTACATTTAGTCTCTATCTTCATTGTTGGGTAGCAACTTTGAGTGATCAGTCTATATCAAATGCTCATATAAACACATCCTTCACTTATATGCGACAACACCAGGCACAAATTTACTAATGTTACAGAATTGACTTATGTGTGCATTTGTGATATTTTTTGAAGATGGAACAAGAGGCTACAATTTGTTGTGTTGAATCAACACACCATTTGAAAAGACATGTTGCAAGGTATTATGGACTGTAAAGGAGATGATGCACGTGCTATTGGCAAAAAAGTTGTGTTACCATCCTCGCATGTGGGAGATCCAAGATACATGATCCAATGATATCAGGATGCCATGTTTATTGTTCGAGGTGATATTTTGAGCATAAGTTTTGGATCTGTCTTTCCAAATTTTCGTCTTTCGAGGTAGATTTAATTGCTCTCCACAACATTGTTTTCTCTACTAAAATCTATAAATGCAAAGCTAATACATGGATAATATTGTCGTTATACAATTTCAATAATAAAAATAATTACGAAAGCAAATAATGTCCATTTTTGCCAATATCAACATGCATTGTTGTCGAAGTAAAAAATGCACCTCAGGACATTAGCCCGGCAACGCCGGGCACACGTTTACTAGTAACCTCTTAAGGGGAGAGCATAGATATGACATTGTGTACAACGTCGTTGAAGGGGTGCATGACCATTTTCTTTTCGAAGAAAGTGGGAGGGCTCAATCTTATGATTGAACGTACTTGCACCGAATTGACTGACCCGTAGAATAGAGTTCACTCCGGCAATGGCCGAAGCGAATAGAGCGTAAGATAGATAGATAGATAGCTCAGGAGGCCTTCAACGTGCGAGACCGACATGATAGCTAACTACACCAACGAAGTGGAGCAAAACCATGAGAACAATGCAACGACCAAGTCATCTCCAAAATTACTCGACGCCGGCTCAATGGGTGGATGCGTTCTAGCCTTAGGTAAGGTGTGCGCATGCATTATAAGCTTTAATGTGTCTTATAGATAAGTTAAATATAGATCTTAATAACTGAATAGAAATTGTTGTATGTATATGTATCATAGGGAAATAAGTTAAATAACAACGATAATATGAGGTAGCATGTTAATTAATCCTTCGCAAGGACACAATTCCTTCCAAGGATAGCTATATGACCTCGGGGTCCTTATAAATATAGATAGAAAATAGAATTCGGATATACTTAAGTGCATCTTAGGGATATACTTCCAAGGGTAATGCAGGACTCAAGAAGAGAATAAGAAGCACATCTAATTCTTGTGTATGATAATTAAAACCTTGTCTATGATACAATAGGTCTAAATCAGAGTTATTGTTTAAATAATCGCGATCTAAAAGTCGTTAAATATTGCAAAACTTAAAGTAAATATAATTGTACTATCGGAAGTAATGTATCCGATACTATGATAATGTTAATTCATAAATATTACCTTAGGGTAATTATGTTAATCACATGCATTAAAGGAGCCAGCAAAAATCGGCTCAGGCATGTCGATTTGTGTAGATTAATTCTATGTGTAGTTAAGATTAATCTGCGCATGCAACCTATGCTAGGTATGGGTTGCATGCGTTGTTACCGATGATGAGACCACTACGGTGATCTCTAGGGCGTGGTGTAATGTCAATGTAGGCATGACCGCGTTTCCGCTTGGATGAGTGGAAGGTAGATTAGAAAGTCTACTTCTGTTCCACGGAAGTAGACGACCTCGAGAGAAAGGAGGTCATTGAGGAATGCATCGATAGGAAAAGCACCTCTAGCCCCATATATGCTTTGATAGGAGGAATCTGGCCTTCACGCCCCATATACGGGAAGGACCTATCCTCCACGCTGGGCAACTAAAGGTGTAGGCATGAGCGGCATATAGACATATAGGCGCTGTCTCCACGGCCACGATGGAAGATTCACCCTCTTCCTACGCCGGGAGATTAGCCATGCATTCATGTAGATAGGTGGGGTGGTCACCATATAACCAAAATTTTATTAATAATTAAAATGGTAATAATGTAGTGTCGACCTGCAGGCCAATAGAGCGCTCCGGAGGGCAAGGAGGTCGAGCTACGAAGACTTGCAACACAAATTTTGTTATAATGTGTTGCAAGGGATGAAGAGTACCTTAGAAGTGTAAATTTTGTATGAAATTGATAAACTTTGATAAACTTAAATGTTGTATTAAGTAAAGTTAGTAATTACCTTGCATGGATTAAGTTATGAAGTGATAAGTTAATTGGATAATGAAATAGTACAGTAATGTCTTAAACATTACCTTAGAGTAATTCTAATAAGTAAGATAGTAAGTATGTAATTATAGATATTGTAAAATTAATGCAGGATTTTAAGGTGTGAAGACTTGCAACACAAATTTTGTTGGAATGTGTTGCAAGGAACCAAGAGTACCTTAAATAATAATTGTATATGAAAGTGTTAAATAGTGATAAACTAAATGTTGTGATAACGGAAACTAATAAGTACATTGTTTTAATAGAAGTTACGAATTGATAAATTAATTCATAAGATAATGGCGTAATAATGATTTAAAAATATTACCTTAAGGTAATCTTAATAAATGTGTAAGTATTATAGGAGTATATCGTATGCATCAGGTTGATTGCAGGTTAGGAAGATTCCAAGGTGGGGAGACCCACGATGTCGCGGACAAACATCATTTCAAGGTGGGGAGAATGTGCGTTCGGCCGCGATTATCCCGGATCGGGGGCGTATCAGATCTTGCCACCATCTGCAGACACGCCACCCCGACTGATGTGTACGCCGACGTGTAGCCAGGCTAGTAGCCCCTAGGGGGCAACTTGCTAGGTATGTGCATTTCTTATTAATGTGCACATGCACATTTATTAAGGTGCACACATTTCCATGTGGGCACATTTAGGTGCACACATTTCCATGTGGGCACATTTGGGTGCAGACATTTCCATGTGGGCACATTTTGCCACCTAGCCATTAAAGGCAAGTGGGCCCATTTCCAATTATCCCACATGCCTAAAGGGGATAATTGGAAACCCTAGCCTAACCCCTTGCCTATTTAAGTAGGAGAACCCTAACTTGCCCATTTTCGTTCCTAGGGTTTTAGAGCTCTGTTTTGGCTGCCCCATGAGTCAAAACCACCTCCCAGACTCTGTCTGAGAGAATGGCACCATTAGTTTCCCTTGATTCGAGCATTTCGGCAGGATGGTCGAACTCAGGTCAGGAGGAGGAACTCAAGGATCAGGTATTTAGGCAATTTAATAGTCTAAACCCCATTTCAGCCATCGAATCAGTAGGTTTAGCCTCTTAAATTGCCCATAGCAGCCCTCTAGATCTCTAGATAGCAGATTCTAACTAAAGAACCTAACTCTATGATGTAGATTAGATCTAGTTCTTTAGTTCTCTGTGAAGTATATGGATGATGTATCTCTATGAACTCCTTGTATTGGGAAGGGGGGTAGAGACCTAAAGCTTGGTAGTAGATGCTCCTAGATTAGCCTCTCTAGCTCCATATAGATTCGGCCTGGTACAAGAACCACACCGGTTGTGGGGTGAAGGGGCCAGACCGCTAAGAAGGAGGTTAGGTGTTCGACTTTTGAATCCATCCCTCCGGTGTGTAAGGCCTAGGGGGGATCATTGTGACTAGGCCCAATAGCTTACCACCAGTGAGTAAGGTATGGGCTCGACACCCGCGGAAGTGGTGTTCACTTTCAGTGGGTTGAGTCGAATACGGGCGCAGGGCCCTCTAGTCACCTTGAGTCAGCATGTAGATCTCTGCGGAGGGAGTGATCCCTACCGCCCCATCGGAGCCGGGAAGATGAAACCCGTGAATAGCCCTTTTGGCTATGCATCCCACGGGCTACAAATGTCCCAACACTTTTCAAATTTACTCGCAAAGTGTGCAATGTGAGGGGCGGATGGAGTGGACAACCCTATGCCATGTTCTTATGCCAGCCAAATCCATTGCCATGAATTACATGCTCGCAAGGAACTCGGAGACCCAAGCCGTCGATCATCCTTTGAGTCACGAGCCTTGGGTAGGATTCCCTATGTGATGTGCTGATCTTTGTCTATGCAGATATGTGGAGGACCATCCATCGTGATGGTCATATGATGTTGATGTATGTACTACTGACATGTATGTTTACGCTTCCGCAGCTAGGTAGGCCCTGAGGGAGACAGGGTAAAGGACCCCTTCATTCTTCCCACTGGAACTCTTCAAGGTTGCAGTGATACGTGGAGGGCCCTATATTAGCATGGAGCTGGTATGGGGGATGAACTCCTGTTTGTATACGGTGAGTGCACCGTATATGAGTAGGGGATGTCACAATCTATATGATGACATACAACAGCACAAATAGTTGGCAAGGTTATGCTGCTCCACGACTTTAATGCACACAAAGGAGCCGAGAAGGTCCTAAAATTTGAGCCCCTGACAGAGGACGTCTTGCAGTTGAACCCCTCAGAGGTAGCTTGGTCAAGGATATCAGATGACAACCATATTTCACGCTATGGCAGACAGTTGTTGTTGCTAGGTAGTATTTTTGACCTGGTTATTTGTAATGGGTTGGCACAATGGCCGTCTTTCAGCTACTGCACTTGTAGGCAGGAGAACCAAGGGGGCTGCTCCAGTGTGGTTTATTACCTGCTGGTCGAGGAACAGGATCTGCACCTGGTTACCCATTTTTCTATTGGAACGGACACTCGGGACGAGGAAGTGGACTCAGACCACCAGCTCCTGTTCGTGCATATACATTGGCAGGCTCCCCATGCATCCATTGCCTCAACACCCCAGGTGCCACAGCTGTGTTTGGACTACGACTGTGCAGGGACCTATGCCCAGATGCTTGAGCATGATCTGGCGGGACTACTGCAACTCCCCACACTTCAGCAGCAACCTGTTCAGCTGACTCACCTGCTTCTGACAGCTGCTGAAAGATGCTTTGAGAGGGGCCGCTCAGGAGAACCTCGGACGCTGCCACGTTCCCCCGCAACAGATGGTTCGATGATGAGTGTCGAGAGCTCAAACACGAACTCCAGCAAGTCACTGATCCTATCTCCCGCCCACAGGGCATCAGTCAATACCGCTCCTTCCTCAAGAACAAGAAAGTCAGATACCTCGCAGAGCACCAGCAACATATGTTAAGTCTCCTGGATTGGCATCCCAAGACATTCTGGAGAAAGGTATTGAGCAAGGCTGTACAACCCACATGGAATATCACCTCGGAGCAATGGGTACAGTACTTGCAACAACTTTATGACCCGCTTAGGGGCCGGGTACCAGTCCCTCCATAGATAGGCATGGCTCTGGTCATCACAGAGGGGGATGTCATCATGGGCCTGCAATGCCTAGCTAATGGGTTGGCAGCAGATTTAGATGGCATGCAGGCGAAACTTCTGAAATGGGTTGGGCCTCCACTGATGCCTGTCCTCACGGCATTATTCAATAAAGCATTGCAAGAAGGCTTCCCTCCACAGTGGACCACTAATAGAATTGTGCCCATATACAAGGCAGGGGACTCTCAATGCCCAGCCAATTATCGTACTATTATGGCCAGTTCTCTCTTTACAAAACTGTTGGCTGGCATCCTTGAGCAGCGGCTGACAATATGGACAGAGGAGGCAGATGTGCGAGCTCTCACACAAGCAGGCTTTCGGCCCAGGCATTCCACCATTGATCATATCTTCACTCTGCGTGCACTAATTGAGAATAGCAAGAATCGCCGACAAAACCTGTACTGTTGTTTCGTGGATTTCGCTAAAGCTTTTGACACATTGCCTCAAGACAAGTTATGGGACAGATTGCGGCAGCTAGGGACCCCCCTTGACTTGCAGAACGCAATATACAGGCTATGTGAGGCATGCTCAGGCCGTATCACATCATCAGGATAGCCGGTAATCAGTAGTATTGGAGTACGTCAGGATTGCCCCCTCTCCCCCACACTCTTTGGCCTATACATTGACCAGCTGGAAGATTGGCTTTCTGAGCACGTGGGTGCTTGTGCCCATCTCATGCATCACACAATCTGGCAACTCATATATGCTGACGATGTCAACCTCCTGGCCTATACTCCAGAGGACATGCAACGTCACCTGGATGATCTTGGCACTTTTTGTCGATTCACTGGCATGCGAGTTAACTTGGCCAAAACTAGGGTGCTGCTAGTTTCGTCATCCCGACAGCCAAGGCTTCCCTCATTCACTTACCAGGGACAAGGTATAGAGGTGGCTCCGACCCACAAGTACTTGGAGATCGAGTTCTCTGCTACCACCCACTGGGATGCTGCCATCAAGTTGCGGGTCACGGCGGGCTGGAAAGCACTATATGCCATGCAGAACAACAGCTAAGGCAGAGTTTTATGCCTAGGGCCACCAATCACACTTGTTTAGGGCCTTGGTCGAGTCGGTCCTCTCGTATGGGGCAGAAGTATGGGGTCCGGTGATATCCCTCAAAACCTGGAATGACCTCGAGCAGGTATAGAAAGCCTTCTTGGCACGAGCCCTTGGGGTAAAGTCCACAGTTCCATACCAGATCCTACTTCAGAAGACAGGTCTTTTACCCCTTCAACGGGCTGCATTGGAACGCCATATCATTTACTTCCAGAAGGTAGTCGCTATGGGTGATACACGTTTGCCCAACCTTGCTTTGGTTGTAGCGATGGGTTCCCAACACCTCAAAGCCTGTTGGAAAGACAAGCAAGCTCAGTGGTTTCCACATTGGGGTGTACAGGCAAACAGATGCATACAGGTACGGATAAAGAAGGATCACAATGCACTTAAGTTGTACCTAGATGCTACTTTCCTTCGCAAACTCTGGGATGCAGATGCTTTGACGCACGTTAAGCTGGCACACTATCAACAGCAAGTCAATTCTAGGCTCACGAGAGGCCCACACTAGTACTTGTACACCCATTTGCCCATGAAGAAGCACAGGCTTATAGCTTCCATTTGCACGGGTGCACATCGTCTCCGCATTGAGATAAGATGTTGGGCTCGAGAAGCACGGAAGAAAAGGCTTTGCCAGTGTTGCCACCAGGGCGCCATTGAAGATGAATGTCATGCCCTCCATATCTGCCCGGCGTTTGCCCATATTCGAGCGCGGTATGTTCGATTACTAGTGTCTGGCCAGTCGTTGCATGAGTTATTGAATATGGCGTCAGTGGGCTTGTTGGGGTCATACCTCCAGGAGGTTATGGATGCACGGACTCAGTTATGTCCTCTGGGATAGTATTGAACTGTCCTATACAATTGTACAGTGTACTAGCATACTTATTACTGCTAAGGTTTTTCCCTCGAAAACCCTTCGGGGCGGGGGTTTTTTAATCCTGACAGTAATACGCTTGCTACTCTCTTTTTGTTTGGGTCCCATAGGCCAATTGGTCTCCGTGGACGTCAAAAAATCTATTCTATTCTATTCTATTCTATTCTATTCTATTCTTTGCTAAACAAATTGCACCAAAAGTATTGCATTCTGTTGCTAAACCCAATACCAATCCAAAAATGTTATGGCCAAGGTAAACAAGCCTTATATTATCAAAGCTTGAAAGTTTTGACCCCAGCAATTGTTGATCTGGGATATTATATAGCAAAAGTGCAGCTCCTCATGCTTCAATTGCTTGTCTATACGCAATCCCTTTCTCTGCATCATTCGAATGGACAAGAGCTTTTGCCAATGTAGGTTGTTGGTAATTGTAGATCAATTATTGTGCTCACACTATAAAAGGATATGCATATATTCAGTGAGATATTGAAGCTCTGTGATATATCAATTGTATGAGCAATGTCAAGTTTACATTACCACACCTAAAGTCAAATCATCAAAAAGAACATCATGATGACTTTTTGTCAGATCTCAAAGGACCATCATGATGACATTTCGTCAGATCCCATTTTTCTTTCTAGGGGTTCTTTTGCATGGATCCTTTCTCCTACTTCAACTTCAGATCAAATTATAATGCTTAGCATCTGGCAATGCTGCATTGAATATAGAAGCATTCTCCATTTTAACAGCATCAAACTCGTTTTCAAGATGCTGAGTTTCTGAAGTTTTAATACACGTCAGAAACAAAGAATAAGCAGGGCAGGTGCCTTTACTGCATCTTGAGTTGCTACTGACATCAAAATCAAAATGTTGGACCTTAGGCATGAAGATGCTTTGAATTTCGGTTAGAGACCATGAGCCATGCAGGCTGGCCCTCGAACACACAAACCGCATCAACATGAACAGTATTCGTTACGTTCCCATCTTTATTGTAGACATATTTCACTAGTCGGGAATGAAAATTCTACAGAATTGCGCACATACCAGAGATTGATGGATGCTCCTGAAGATGTGCAAGCATTTTGTATACCCCCGATTTGAACTCCATAATGTAGATCAAATGAGAATGAGAGATAGGCATATATGGAAAAAAAGTATAACAAAAGAAAATCAGAGCTTGTAAGACAAATGAGTCTCAATTTGATAAAACTCGATGACTCTTAAGAGCAAGATTTTTTGCTTCACTAATCGCATTTAAACATAACTACTAACAAACAAGAAGATTAAAATATTATGAAAAGGCCACCCAAATGCATGCATAAAAACAGAGGTTGCAACCTACATCCCCGTCAAACTTAAACCTCTAGTCCTATGTGCAGGGCAAAATCATAAAACCTTAGGAGGAAGGACCTGGTTGTCATGCGATTTGCTGCCATCTTGGATTTTTCCTGGCCCAACTCAGAAAGCCCAATGGGAATCTGCAAAATACCAACTTTCAATCAAGATTGCGCAATGAAACTTTCAATTAAGGTTGCGCAATGATCTGTAGAATATGCAATGATGCAGGGAAAAAATGATCTTGAAGCCTCTTTTGTAGAACAAAGCTCACCTAAGTTGATGCTCTCCACTTTGCAAGGAAAGGGAATAGATTCCAGCTCATGACATGTTTGATTCTGTCTTTGCAGCTGAAAAAACTTGACTTGGAAGGGGGCACGTAGAAAATATAGATGACTTTAAGCTTATTCAAAGCTTTGCAAATTTTCCTAGAAAACCAAATATGCAATAGTAGCATCAATTTAGGGCATGAACGATAATTAGATGGCAAGGATGAGATCTACCTACGGCGTAATATACCTTGGCTACGGGGCTAGCATTGATGAGCAAGAACTTGAACTCTACCCATATACGCCACTGGTCCAAAGCTACCTTGCTGTCTAAGTCTTGCTCCAAACATGCATCAAAAACTTGATCACAGAGCAAGCATTTGACTATTGCATCTAGCTCTTCTCAAACTATGGCCGTGCCGGTTAGCCAGTTTCCACACCGCCACCTAGCGACACTGGCGACGGCCAGTTTACAGGCAACACTAGGTTTGGAGCAGTTTCTAGCATATCCTAGGGATATTCTAGCATATGCTTAGAATATGCCAGAAACCCACATGAGCAAGGGTTTGCCCCCTAGGGGCAACCCAAAAAAGGTTGGTTTGGATTTTGGAGGGAAGTCGCCTTGAATCTTGAACGTAGTCTAAGAAAGGCAAGGGGTGGTCGAAAAAGGAGCAAAAGGGGCAAAAGTGGGTCGAAAAAGGACGTCGCGCGTAAGACGGGGCACCCTCCCCTAGGGCAACTTTACATTGCAATTGCATTTTCGTCATCAGGACCGGAATTGGCGACGATGTTGAATTCAATTCGTTTCATACCCAGGGATTCTGTCGTCGGAGCATCCATTGAAGATGGAGATGTAAGAGCACTTCATTTGTTCTTGTTGTCTGACCATACATCATTCCACTACAAAAACTGTCCTGTGCAGCAGGAAAAAGCTTCCAATAAGAAGAGAAAACACAAAACTGGACGTACTGACTCGAGAATGGATGCTGGCCTTGATTGGATGGTAAATGCGCCAGAAAGATCAGCTCAAGTTGTTACACAAGAGCCACCAGAGGAGATTCCGACCACACAACTTGAGGTTTGTTTTGTTTTGGTAAATTTGAGAGAAGCTTCAACATCATGAACATCGATATCTTAATTGCAAATTCATTCTCTTTTTATAGAAGGAGGGAACACATCCAAGGGAATTGAATCCTTACTTGAAGAATGAGGGGACTGTTTCCTCATCTGAAGTTCAGACAAGACATCCTATTCCACCGGCTGCAGGGGTCGGTGATGGCGGTGCAAGTTGGCGCCTCAAGGCACTGAAGAGGGCACAAGAACAGGCAGAGCGTGAAGGAAGAAGGCTGGATGAGGTGAGATAACCTAGTAGTGTCTTTTCATGCCTTGAGTACCACGTACATTGTCATTGTCATTGTCATTTAATCCGTAGATTTGCATGTATAATGGTATTGAGGGAACTGAATCCAGGCACAGAAGATGAGAACTGAGGTATAAGACCAATGAATGTGATGCATGTATGTCAGGGCATGTCATAAATAGCTTGCATTTGTTTTCTGTGCCACAATGTATAATTCTACAAAAAAACGCCCTTAATTTACCTTCTTTCTTTACCAAATCCATGTTGGTAAAGTCTGCAGTTTTGCCAGTTATGAGTTTCTTTGTCTCCAGGTTTGGTTCCTTATTACTTTCCCATTAATGCAGGTTGTTGAAGAGCGTTGGGGCTCATTAGCATCTATTGCTTCTGGTGTTTCATCTCAAAGAGCTGCACATGCAAATGCTCATTTTCATGCTGTGCGTGGTAGAAGGCAAGCACATCAAGCTGAATTACCAGAGGGGGATTCGGCATGTCCATCTAGTTCCCAATCACCTGATAAAGAAGTGGGAATCGACAGGCATGCCAGGAAATTCAAAAAGCCACGTCTAAATGATGCATTGCATTGGAAAAGTAAACAACGAGATAGAGGTGAAAAGATGCGTCCAGAAGATGCAGCTTTTCTAAAGACTGCCTTGTCTACTTGCAATAGATATGAGAATGATGGAAGCTTCTTAGAGAAGTTTAATGTTGAACAGGAAAGTAACATGCAGCAAAAGCATGATGTTGGTGGGAGTGCTAATGTGGGAAACCACAAGGTCATCAAAGAACAAGTTCGTAAAGACAGCACATCGGCTGAACAACCATTGAACTCAAATCAGATTGCTGCTAGAGCTATGAAGCTGCGGTTAGCTGGCAAACTTGAAGAGGCAGAGGAACTAATGGTATGTCTTAGTTTTTTATTGGAGAGACAAGTGTGTAAAATATGGCTACTTATATGCATCGTTCCTGTTTCAGAAGCAATGCAAGAATTCAACACTGGAGGAACCTAAACCAGCAGAAGAAAACAATATTACAGAAACTGTAGGAAGGTGATAATTTTAATATCAAAAGCTTCTTTGTTTTAGAATGCACAGCTGATGGGTACTTTATTTGTTCAGGCATAGCCAGCGTGGATCGATTTTTAAACGAGTGGTTGCACAAGGAAAATATAAAGCTGAAGATCAAAGCTTAGATGAGCATTTGGCTTCCAAAATTAGCCGTAATAAACAATATAAGGGTTCATTAAGTGTGGATGATGAATACGATTTTGATGGGGACATGGGGGCTGGACATATTCGAAGAAACCAGAAAAGAGGAGAGAAGTTAAAGGAACATAACAGGGCAGCGTCTGAGTACAAACGTATAGTCACACAACAGGAAAGGTGTCAATATTGTTTTGAAAGCCCTTCAAGGCCCAGGCACCTTGTAATTGCAATCGGTAACCATGCATATCTAATGCTGCCATCACGTTCTCCACTTGTTTTTGGGCATTGCTACATTGTTCCAATGCAGGTATGTTAAGACTATTTGTTTCCTTTGTTTGATTGAATTAGCTCAATAATATGATCCGTAAATTGGCTTTTCAGCACGAAGGGTCATCTCGAAATATGGATGATAATGTCTGGGATGAAATACGAAATTTCAAGAAGTGCCTGGTTAACATGTTTAAGGCACAAGATAAAGATGTTATTTTCATGGAAACAGTAATGGGATTGGCACAGCAGAAGAGACATTGTTTGGTTGAGTGCATTCCAGTACCACCTGATGCTGCAAAAGAAGCTCCACTTTATTTTAAAAAGGTTAGGGATGACTTTGGGTTCTTGTAAACTTCCCTTCGTGTAAAACCTCACCCATAAATATTGTTGGAATTGAGCAAAAATTTTGGAAGTTTGCTAGCTCTGAGATATGCTTTTGTTTCTTCTTTAGGGAATTGATGAGGCGGAGGATGAATGGAGTCAGCATAACGCAAAAAGCCTGATTGATACAAAGGCCAAAAGTTTGCGAGCATGCATTCCCAAAAACTTTCCCTATTTTCATGTAGAATTTGGGATGCAAGGAGGATTTTGCCACGTGATTGAGGATGAATCTACGTTTAGTAGTCAATTTGGTCGTGACATATTAATTGGCCTGCTTGAGCTTCTTGAAGAAGAAATTTATCAGAACCAAAGGCATCAATCTCAAGAGATGCAAATGAAAGATGTAAGAAAGTTTTCAAACATGTGGGATCCATTTGATTGGACAAAAATGCTGGAGTAGATTCTCATATTTAATATGGGGTCAAGAAAAATGATATATGCTACAGCAAATGTAAATTAACAGTCTATAATTTGATCTCTACGCCATTGATGTCGTTGCATTGACCATTAGCTTCACCTATAACTAAGCTAATCTAGGCATATTATCTTGTGCCCATCTATGAAAAAAGCGACCATTTGGGAAAAATGTCATGCACATTGTAGCTGGAGATGGACCAAGAATCTTTTTGAATATAAAATAATATGTCTAGGACCTCTTGAAGCAAATCACCTCTCGAAGCAAATCTGCAAGGTTGAAAAAGAATCAAATATAAAACAGAAGGATTAACATCTAAAGTGAGCTTAGTTGAAAAATAAAACCAACCCAAATACAAAGAGAATGCATGTTTGTATCTAAAGCCTTCTTCTCAAGTTTCCTTTTCAACCTAGGGTTTTGATCTGGGTTGGAAACTACAAACTTAAACAATGCAATAACGGTTGGATAATAACGGACTAAAAAACAGGAAATGAAGATGTTAGAAACATCAAGAATAAGAATTTCATATCTGAAAACAAGAATTCTTGATGTTAGAAACATCAAGAATAAGAATTTCATACCTGGATCTCTGGACTGTTTCTTGTATTCATTATCACTAAAGCTCTGGACAAAACATTCTCAAGTGCTTTATTAAAAGACCTTGACGTCATGACAGGAATTACTAGAAGCTACCAATTCCACGTTGGCATTATTTTAGTTCCTTTGTTGCCTTATTTTAAATCTTTAACATTCCCCATCCTAATAGGATATCCCTTATGCACTTTGCTCCTTCTCTAGAAGCTTAGAGCATTTCCCAGCGCCCTCCTCACTCTTTCTCTAGCGCCCTCACTCTCTCTCTAGCGCCCTCACTGCCCTTGCATAGAGCCCCCTTGATTTGCCCCTTTCTGGCTTTCTCTCTCTAAGGTTTACAATCTCTCTCTAGCCACAAAACCCCCAGACCCCCAAAAGGTGCTCTGCCCGCGATTTTGAGTCCCCAAATTGGATTCTGAGCACCCTTTTCGCAGCCGTGAGAGCCCTCAAACCTTTGAACCCCCAAAACCCCCAAACCCCCAAAAGGTGCTCGACCCGCGATTTTGAGTCCCCAAATTGGATTTGAAAGCACCCTTTTCGCAGACTTGAGACCCCTCAAACTTTGGAACCCCAAAACCCCAAACCCCCAAAAGATGCTCTGACCGCGATTTTGAGTTCCCAAATTGGATTTCGAAAGCACCCTTTTCATGACCAGAGACCCCTCAAACTTTCGAAGTCATGGCCACAAAAGATGGGCCAGCCTGGGAAAACCAAGGCGAGGGGCCGCCACGCATAAACGGTCCCGATCGGCCATCATGGGCGGGGAGATTCATCCTCCATGAAGAAGGAGGCTCGGGCTAAGGCTAAGGCCCCCTCACGCACCCCGCCCCGGAAGGGATTGATTGCTTCGATCCCACGGGAACTCCCCCTTTGGCAGAGAATTGAGCCACGCCAAAGCGCCGTGGGAGGCTAACAAGGCCCGTATTGAGGCTAATAAAGGCCCGCCCTGGCTGGCATGGCAGTGGAGATGGAGTCTCGGCATCCCATGTGCTCGACAAGAATCGGGGTCGAAGAACCGCATCACAGGCCTCGAGACCAAGACACAAAGACGTAGAAGATGGCCTTGGCACGGCACACTTCGAACGGCAACAAGGCCGGCAGAGCTCGCCGACATGCGGCCCGCCTCGACTCGTGTTCATCACCGACACCATGGCACGAGAGGGAGCGGGCAATGCGAGACGATGGTCACGGTGTCTCGGCCCGGTCCGAGGTTGAGGAAGCCACCACCATGGCACGAGGAGCGCAGCCGCTCTTGCGCATGTAAACCGCATACGCCTTCGGGTTCTTCAGAGTACCATCGGAGCAAAGAAGCCCGGGCTATGGACGCCTTGGCCGGGGCTCGAAAGCGCGCCCTCGCTACTGGAGCACGGAGCTCCGGGGGTTGCGCGGCAGCCATCCATAGGCGGGGCGGGGTCTCCCTACCCAGGGTTCATAGTCACCGCAGCTAGCAGCAGATAGGGAGATGGCCAAAGAAGAAAGGCCCCGCAAGAGCTGCGGTTCTCGACTTCCGGGCAGGACGGCGGCTCGCATCACGCTACCCTTAACCCCGGTATGCCGCGACGCCTGCAGCCGTGACCACCGCCTTCTTTGCCCCACACTCAAGCCACCCCACGCCATCCCAGCCACCACCACCACCCCCAAAGACAGGGCCCCGGTCCTCGCCCACCTTTGACCCCGCGGGGCCTTGAGAACTCCAAGAGCGGGAGGCGGAGGAGGCCAACACCGGTAGTCCGAGGCATGCCGAAGAGGAGGGGGAGAGTTCGCCCACAACATCGAACACACATTCTCGACGGATGACATTCCTCGGGCGCCACATTTCCCGAGTAATCGCATTGTCATATTAGCGGTTCTGATGCGCAGTGCGTGATGCCATATTAGCGCCCAGGGCAAGATCTTTGAAGGGGCGCCCCTCAGACGTGGACCCGGGGACCTCACACCCGCCTGTGGGGAGGCACGCAGGCGGGGAGCTTGTCGGTCGAGGCATCCGCCACCAGGGGGTGCCGCAGATTGGTTGGTGGGATGCACATTTTCCGCCCGGCCGCTATTCTTTGCAGACCCGCAGCCCCAACCCGCGGTGAGCGTGGCCACCGCCCGCTTCTCCTACCACAACCCCCTTCTCTCCTGCTCCCTCCTCGCTCCCCTCATGACCCGCCCTCTGACCCACATGCTACCTCCGCTCCATCTACTTCTCACTTTCGACCTGCCTTCCCGTCCCTCCCCCCACAACTTCGGCAAGATACCACTGGCCAGCGACAAATAGGAATTGTGCCTCCTGGGTGGTCTCATGGAATTGTCGAGGCTTCCCTTGGCGAAGGGGACGGGGATCTCAACTCCGTGGCACCCGATATAGATCTATCTCATCTTTTTCATGGAGACATGGGAGCATCTTTGGGCATAGGCTACCCGATCTGCGGGTTACCAACATTTCTGGGTCTTCAACACCGTAGACAGACGGAGGGGTCATGGTGGGGTTGCTTTGCTACCACCGGACAACCTTAGCACATTGGTTACCCTCCGGAGGCAAATGACACAACCGGTACTTGTGGGTTCTTGTGCATAATACCGGTGGCAACCCTCGTTTTACGGCGCTTTGTTATTTCCCTCACGCAGAGCACCTTCTATCGCAGCCACTCCGTCTGCGGATAGGATGGACCCTTATGTCGATCTATATGATGACATACAACAAAGACAAGCGGTTGGGTAGGGTCGTCCTTCTTGGGGATTTCAATGCATGGGCGGAGTAGAGCGACCTATGAGACTTGACCCCTCGGCCGACGATGTCCCCGCAGTAGCTACATCCCCGCAGATGCAACCCGCCACGAGGATCGAATGACAGCCTCGTGTCACTCGCTTTGGCGCACGGTTGTTGCTGCTATGTGGTATTTTGACTTGATAATTTGCAATGGCTCATCACGGTGGGCCCGCCGCAAGTGCACCTGCAGACAAGACAATCAGGGGGGAGGGTCTAGTGTGGTGGACTATGTGCTCGTAGTTGCGCAAGACATGCATCTCATCAGTCGTTTCCGGGTGGGCACCGACAGTCGGGATGAGGAGGTCGACTCAGATCACCTCCCACTTTATTTGGACATGGTTTGGCAAGCCGCCAGAACCCCCACTATGCCAACTCCTCGCCATCCTCAGTTGCGACTAGATTATGAGCAGGCAGAGGACTACGCCGAGATGCTCATAGATGCCCTGCCAGCAATTCTGCGGACCCCCACACTAGAGCAACAGACAGACCAGTTGACTTCGCTATTACGGGATGCAGCGGGCAGGTGCTTTGGCAGCCCCCCCCCTCCCCCCCCCCGCGTCGCCACTCAGGGACAACAACATTTCCGCGTAACCGGTGGTTTGATGCGGAGTGTAAAGAACACAAGCGCCAGCTCAGGCACATCCTGGATCTAGGTACCCACTTGTAGGCCACCACACAGTACCGCGCCCATCTGAAGGAGACAAAGGCGCGGTACCTTGCCAGGCATCAGAGGGAGATGTTCGGCCTGCTGGACACTGATCCTCAGACCTTTTGGCGCAGAGTGCTTCAAGGCCAGCCCACCTCACAGTGTGGGACATCACACCCGGGCAAAGGGGAACAGTGATTTGCAAAACTTATGACCCACCTGTGGACGATACGCCCATACCCCCACAGGATGTTCCCCCATTGGTTCTTGCGGAGGAGGATGTTGTGGAGGGCCCTGCGAACTACCGGCTAATGGGAAGGCGGTGACCTCGATGGCATGCAAAGCCGAAGTTACTCAAATGGGCAAATTACCCGGTGCTAATCCTCACCACCCGTTCAATGTGAGCATTGCAGAAGGTTTCCCGACAATGGACCACAAGCGTGGTTGTCCCCATTCACAAGGCAAAGACGACCACACCGTCCGCCAATTACCGGACGATCATGGTCGGGTTTAGTGTTTGCCAAACTGCTTATCGGCATTCTCGAAAGCGGTTGACCTGGCTTGAGGGAAGCAGATGTGCGAACCCTCACACAAAGCGATGCCGCTTTGTGGACTTCGCGGAAGGCTTTTGATACACGCCCCAGGAAAAGCTATGGGCTAGCTGCGTCAATTTGGGGCTGCCGCTGCCTGTGCGTAATGCCATATACAAGATGTATGAGAGTTGTTTTGGCAGGATGCAGCCGACAGGCCAAGCATTCGCCAGTAGTATCGGGGTCCGGCAGGGCTGCCCCCTCTCACTAACACTTTTTGGCCTCTACATTGATCGCTTAGAGCCCCGCCATCGAGCATGGGGGTGGCATGTGTTTTTGCACCAGGTCATCCGCCACTCATCTATCGCGGATGATGTTGACCTTCCGCCCATACCCCAGAAGGGCTGCAGTCTCATCTAGATGCTCTAGACACATTCTGTCAGGCTACAGACATGCGCGTGAATCTGGCCAAGACCAGGGTGGTTCTCATATCCTCTTCACGCCACCCCACGCCTCTTGCACTCACATATCGGGGACAACCTGTGTAGGTCACGCCCACCTACAAGTACCTAGGGGTGGAGTTCCTCCTCGCTCTGGCCGGGAGACGCCCATCCGCTATGGGTGACAAAGAAGCCGGAAAGCTTTTATGCCATGCGTAACAACAATCCACCGTGCGAGCTCTATGATTGGGGCCATCATCCACATCCGCTTTTTAACCGGTCGAGCCTCCCCCCTCTATAATGCAGGTCGAGATTTGGGGCCTGCCATCTCTTTGGCGACCTGGAATGACTTGGAACAGGTGCAGAAGGCATTTTTGGCACGGGCACTTGGGGTGAAACCTTCAGTCCCCTATCAGATTCTGCTGCAGGAACCTGGATTCGGGCAGCCCTTGATAGACACATCGCCTATTTTCGTAAAGTGGTTAATATGGGTGATGCTCGGCTCGGCCCCGCACCGGGCTTACGTGGTGGCAATGGGCCCGCGAACGCTCGTGGCCCGTTGGAGGGGTAAGAGTGATCGCTGGTTCGCCAGATGGAACGCGGGTAGAGCAGGTGTGTGTGCAGGTGGACACAGAGGCCGATCGGATAAACAAGGGACCCCCGGATGCTTGCTTCCTTGGCAAGCTCGGGACCCGGCGCCTAGAGCAGTCAAAACGCCCATTACAAGGAGCACATCAACCCGTGTTAGCCCGGCCCGCAGCTCTACCGCATTCCCAATTTGCCCTTGAAAAGCGCTGGCACTCATTGCCTCCATTCGACAGTGCCCACCATCTTCGCGAGATCGAGACGGGCGGTGTGGATTGGGAGCCTCGCCAGATGTGCTCGCGCTCTTTGCCAAACGGGTGCCATTGAGGATGAGTCTCACACTTTCCAGAGTTGCCCAACATTCGGGCCAGATCCGGCCGACACGCCCCTTAGTACGGCGGATTTGCCCCTACATTTGCCGATGAACACGCCACAAGACGCGCTGCGGGGTCGCATATTCGGGAGGTAATCGATTCGCGAAGCTCACCTTTGCCCCCTCGCCGTCAGTTCACCGATCGCACTACGCAAAAGCGGTGCATGAGTGTATATATTTGTGTGTTTTTGCATTTTTCAGATATTGAATAGTTTGTCGCCAGGCTGATTGTCCACAGCTTTTCCCTCAAAACCCTTCTGGCGGGGTTTTTAACCGGTAGTAATCCGCTTGCTGCGCTTTTGTATTGGGTCCCATAGACCGATTGGTCTCTGTGGACGATAAAATACTTTCCTTCCTTCCTTCCTTCCTTCCTTCCATGGTTACTTGTCTTGTCCTTCTTAACCACAACTAAAATATCTACGTTTGTCCCTGGGTAAAACATGCTATGGTACTACCACTTTTGGAACCCTCAAAAGTATCTACACTGGGTACTTTTAAAACTGGTACTTTCTGTTCTTTCTTTCCATTAAAATCAATCGAAATTTTTTGAATTGAAGGTCAATAACATATCAATCTATAGTACTAGAGAATAACAATATTATTAGAGACTAAAATAAATAAATTAACTCTCAAACTTATTATCTATTGCGGCATTTATGCAAGTTCCTAGTACCCAGTGCTGGGTACTTTTCTGGGTAGTTTCGCACTCCCTAAAAAGTATTTTAGATGGTACACCCTAGTATGCTTTCACCCACCTACGTGTCTTAAACAACTTAATAACATAACAACTTAATAAATCAAACAAGATAATAAATTTCCTTCAGTCAAAGTCTTCATCACGGCATCTTGCTCGTTTGAAGTATGTTGGCAGTTCTTCTTCAACGAGCTCCAAATCCCCAAGATCTGCATTCATGTCATCATCAAGAACAAGAACAAGCCAAGATTATTCGCAATGTCTAAAGTGATTCGTAAGTATGGGTGTAAACGGCTGTATATCTTCCATGCACCATTTTTGCATACAACCACATTTTCTGTCTAAAGGAGCTATGGCATGAACATATGAAAGTATAGACCTAAAATAAATTGTTACCTTTATAGGAACCATTTGCATCCAGAACAATGATTTGCAAAAGGGTAAATTTTGGTTATACACCTAAATATCACCATAGGCTATTCTTTATTTCTAAATATTAGATGCTAGAAAAAGTTGCGAAACCTAGAGTATTTCTTACCATGTTTGATTTGCATTTATATCTGGGGGCAGTCTTGAAGCCTGGTACAAGTAATCTTATGTATTGATAGTTGCATCCATTCCCATATTTAATAAAAAGATTTTGCCTTGACTGGTTTTATCGAGCAAAAGTAAGCCATGGGCTTTTTGCTATAGTAGCCGATGATAGAAATTTTATGGCCATTTTTTGATAGTAAGTGTTTGGTTGAAGCGCTATTAGAAGCAAAAGTGGCTTAAGATTTGCAGTACTCTCCATTGAACTGTTATTTGCGCACCATACAGGCATGGCAAGCAACGAAAATTTGGCAGCAGTGGCTAGCTGCCCAATAAGAAGTTTCAACGTTAGTATCTGTGTAGGTTACGTATATATACATTACATTTTCTGTACTTAAGGTACCGTATCCGTACGTACTTATTCATTTTGAACATTAAATAGGTACGGTACAAGTATTTTTCAAAAAAAAATATAAATAAATAAATTTTTTTGGGTTGACGTCTGTACAGTACATATTTTATAGTATTGTACGTATAGTATGCGTACTTTAACCAATAATATTTGACATACTTTTGTATGTTAAACTGGCTTTAAACTGGCTTTCATACATTACCCGTACTATATATTGCATATGTACGATACGCGCACGGTACGGGGAGTACGGTGCTACACTGGTTATTATAGACATGGCCATGGAGATACATTGCAATCTATACCAGAAACACAAATGAATGATAATCTATTGTTTATTATTGAGGGTAATCAGTTATTTTAAAGCATTGAACTTAGTTGAGATTCAAAAACTTATATGTTAAGAATGCAAGGAAGAATATCAAAGGAACCTATAACTGCAGATCTAGAGTTTAAAATGAAACAGGAGAAACATGAAAGTATTTATATTTCAGTGCTGTTATAACTAAGATATTTAGACTCATAAAATCCTTGTTGATGTTTAATGGTTTTGTAAAAAATACTAATTGCATGCGGCATGTTCAATTATGTTAGTCTTTTTATGTATTTTTGTTTACAAAGCTCTTTCTAACTTGGGAAAAAATGGTTTACATTAAGCAAATGGTTGCCACCTGAGAAGCCTAAGGTATCTTTTGACCCTTATAATTTTACCCAAACTATGGCCAATAGTGGCTGCAAAGTTTATCTTCCTAGTGTCTTTCCTTTTGCCTTATTTGGTTACATTGGAGCTTGGAATAGATTGGCTCGATCGTGGCATTTGAGCTGACACTATTTCATACAACCTATAGATAATATTTTGCAAGTTCTCAGGGACACCCAACTGTGACAATCTCCCCGTTACTTAGCTCGGGAGACTGCGTCAAAACTTTTGTAAAGTCCACAATGCAACAATAAAAAAAATAGAAAAAAAAAATATCAACCCCCTTCACTACAATATGTTTATTAAAATAATTAATTTGTAGTATATTTGTTTGTTTTTTATCAATGCTCTACCACAATTTTATATTAGTTAGATAACATACAATTGTGAAGGATTAACAAAGGTTAATGATTGTTATAGATATATGTACGACAAGTTTCAATTTGAAAAGTTTCAGAAATGTCTATCAACATAAATCAAAGATCCAAACCAGAACATAAATTAGAGGAGTTATAAATAATATTTAATATTGTAAAAAATAAAAGAAATATAGGAAAAATATTTATTGTTTAAATCTTCAACGAAAATTTTAGAATTTATAAATGAAGGATATAAAATAGGTAGAGCTATTGAGTTGCTTTATATTTCTCTAGGCAATAAGCAATAGACTTAAGTTTCCATTTTGAATTTATGAAACTTTAACTTTTCTTTTCCAAATTTTTTTTTATCTTGTTGAGTTCAAGATTTTAGAATCCAGAATTGAAGGATATAAAATAAATAAAGCTATTGAGTTGCTTTATGTTTTTCTAGATAATAAGTAATAAACTTAAGTTTTTATTTTGAATTTATGAAACTTTAATTTTTTGAGTTTGTGTTAGGAATTTTTTAGTGCAAAAATTCTACATGTTATTGAGTTTAAGTTTTTAGAATTTAGAAATGAAGGATACAAAATAGATAGAGCTATTTAGTTGCTTTATGTTTTTCTACACGCAATAAATGATAAATTTTCGTTTTGAATTTATAAAAGGGGTTTTCTTTTTTTTTTCAAAACTTCTAAACCTTATTGAGCTCAAGTTTTATATTATAATGTTGATTTTTACTTATGTCGTCTACTTTCGCCAGTCAATCGTAGATCATTTGAATTATTAAATTTTACTATGAGAGTATCAATATACAAAATCTGATATTTGACAAATATATTTATTGTTATTAGATGTGTCAATTTATCAAACTTCTACCGTACTTATTGATTGATAAATATGCCACTCTAAAGTATTTTGATTTGCCATTTTGTAAATTGATAGCGTTGTAAAATGTTACGATTTATCTTTTTATTTGCAAAATTTTTAGATTTATTGAATTATCAAATTTTTATCCATTATTTTGAAATTGCTATATATAAGTATATTGTTCTTATCTAGTATAATTGAGCAGAATTTTCAAAAGATTGTTAACTCTGAGATATACTTTTATTTCTTCCGCAGATAACTGATGAGTCGGAGGATGAATGGAGTCAACATAATGCAAAAAAGCTAATTGATGCGAAGGGTAAAAGCTTGCGAGTATGCATTCCCAAAAACGTTTTCTATTTTCTTCTAGAATTTGGAATGCAATGAGGGTTTTGTCATGTGATCGATGATGAATCTACATTTCGTAGCCAATTTGATCGTGAGCTTTCCGAAGAAGAAATGCATCAGAACTGAAGGTATGAATCTCAAAAGAAGCAAATAGAAGATGTAAGAAAGTTTTCAAAGATGTGGGATCCATTTGATTGGACAAAAATGCTATACTAGATTCCGATGTTTAATATGAAGTAAAGAAAAATGATATATGCTGCAGAAAATATAGATTAATAGTGTACAACTGAGCTATTCTAGACATATTATCTTCTGCTCATTTGAACTCCCTCAAGTATAAGGACAGTCTACTTCCTATTAATGATGGTGATTATTTTTCTAGCTACTTCATTGATTCAAGTTTCTGTATAACTGTCTCAAAGTCTAACTGCCCACGTAAGGGTCCTTGACTTTGTGAAAACATTTCTTATTGTCATCGGATATTTGCTGCAAAAGTTGGAACTATCAAGGAAGTTCCCTACTTGTGTTTTCCCTGTTATTAACGGTATCAATAAGTGCACACATCTTTGAAAAAAAAACGAAGACATGATAAATGAAAATTTGGACATGTTCTTGATAGAATGGGGTGCGTGGATGGTGGGCTTGTTTGATTACTACAAAGAATTTATTTATAATATTGGATCTATGAGGGTTTGTTTATGCTTCTAGCACTTTTCCACAACCATACATATTTTCCTGTACTCTGAGGCTATCCATGTTTTGACCCTTTGATCATCTCTACGGACATGAAAATTAGAGAAAATTCCAAGTTCATTATGCGAGCGAAATAATATTTTTGCTTCCATTTGCCTCTATTATTGCATGCACCAATGAGTTTATTATATTATCATTACATATCAAAAAGGTTCTTGTTCTGATGCAACCGATGCAAGCTACCAAGGGTCTAGGCTCGACATATCATATTTTTCTTATGTAAATTGGAGTTTGTTGTTGCTTTTACAGAGAATTAGATGAGGATATTAAAAAAAAAAAAATCACAGATTTTTGTAAACTCGTAAAATTGATAGGAAACATGGTAAGTTTCTTATGAATTATAGGCCAAAAAAAGAGAAACATAAGTATTTGAAATGGCTGGAGAGCATAGAAAGTTTTATTAAGAAAGAATGATGCTTTTAACTATCTAAGAGCAGGTTGCCTTCACCTTCCCATGGATATTCTGGTGGATCACGAACTGGCATATTGATCCATGAGCTAAACAATGACTTGCCATGACAAAATGCTCACAAAAGACTCATTTATCACACACTCTTCTTTAATGCACGCATAGAAGCCGAGCAGGTCCCAAAATTTGAGCCCTTGGCAGAGGACGTCTTGCAGTTGAACCCCGCAGAGGCAGCTTGGTCAAGGATATCAGATGACAACCATATTTTGCGCTATGGTAGGCAGTTGTTGTTGCTGGGTATTATCTTTGACCTGGTTATTTGTAATGGGTTGGCACAATGGCCGTCTTCCAGCCGCTGCACTTGTAGACAGGAGAACCAAGGGGGCGGCTTCAGTGTGGTGGATTACCTGCTGGTTGAGGAACAGGATCTGCATCTGGTTACCCATTTCTCCATTGGAATAGACACTCGGGACGAGGAAGTGGACTCAGACCACTCAGCCCCTGTTCATGCATATACATTGGCAGGCTCCCCGTGCATCTACTGCCTCAACACCCCAGGTGCCCCAGCTGCGCCTGGACTACAACCGTGGAGGGACCTATGCCTAGCTACTTGAACATGATCTGGCGGCACTACCGTAACTCCCCACACTTGAACAACAATCTGTTCAGCTGACTCACCTGCTTCTGACAGCTGCTGAGAGATGCTTTGGGAGAGGCCGCTCACGGAGAACCTCGGGCGCTACCACCTTCTCCCGCAACATATGGTTCGATGATGAGTGTCAGGAGCTCAAACGTGAACTCTGGCAAGTCACTGATCCCACCTCTTGCCCACAGACCATCAGTCAATACCGCTCCTTCCTCAAGAACAAGAAAGCCAGATACCTCGCAAAGCACCAGCAACAGATGTTCGGTCTCCTGGATCGGCATCGCAAGACATTACCACAGGGAACATCACCTCGAAGCAATGGGTACAGTACTTGCAACAGCTTTACGATCCGCTCGGGGGCCGGGCACCAGTCCCTCCACAGATAGGCATGGCTCTGGTCATCACAAAGGGGGATGTCATCATGGGCCTACAACGCCTAGCTAATGGGAAGGCAACAGATTTAGATGGCATGTAGGTGAAACTTCTGAAATGGGCTGGGACTCTACTAGTGCCTGTCCTCACGACATTATTCAATAAAGCATTGCAAGAAGGCTTCCCTCCGCAGTGGACCACTAGTAGAGTTGTGCCAATATACAAGGCAGGGGACCCTCAATGCCCAGCCAACTATCATACTATTATGGTCAGCTCTCTCTTTGCAAAACTGTTGGCTGGCATCCTTGAGCAGTGTATGACAATATCAGCAGAGGAGGCAGATGTGCGAGCTCTCACACAAGCAGGCTTTCGGCGCAGGCATTCCACCATTGATCATATCTTCACTTTGCGCACGCTGATTGAGGATAGCAGAAATCACCGACAAAACCTATACTGTTGTTTCGTGGATTTCGCAAAAGCTTTTGACACAATGACCCGGGACAAGTTATGGAACAGACTGCGGCAGCTGGGGAACCCCCTTGACTTGCAGAATGCAATATGTAGGCTATACGAGGCATGCTCAGGCCATATCACATCGTCAGGACAGCCAGTAATCAGTAGTATTGAAGTGCGTCGGGTCTTTGGCCTATACATTGACCAGCTGGAAGATTGGCTCTCTGAGCACGGGGGTGTGGTGGGCGCCCATCTCATGCATCACACAATCTGGCAACTCATATATGCTGACGATGTCAACCTCCTGGCCTATACTCCAGAGGACATGCAACATCACTTGGATGCTCTTGACACTTTTTGCCGATTCACTGGCATGCGAGTTAACTTGGCCAAAACTAGGGTGCTGCTAGTTTCATCATCCCGTCAGCCAAGGCTTCCCTCATTCACTTACCAGGGACAAGATGTAGAGGTGGCTCCGACCTACAAGTACTTGGGGATCGAGTTCTCTGCTACCACCCACTGGGATGCGGACATCAGGTTGCGGGTCACGGCAAGTTGAAAAGCACTATATGCCATGCAGAACAACAGCCATAAGGCAGAGTTGTATGCCTGGGGCCACCAGTCATACTTGTTTAGAGCCTTGGTCGAGCCGGTCCTCTTGTATGGGGCAGAAGTATGGGGTCCGGTGATATCCCTCAACACCTGGAATGACCTCGAGCAGGTGCAGAAAGCCTTCCCTTGAGGTAAAGTCCACAGTTCCATATCAGATCCTACTCCAGGAGACAGGTTTTTTACCCCTTCAACGGGCTGCATTGGAACACCATATCATTTACTTCCAGAAGGTGGTCGCAATGGGTGATACACGTTTGCCCAACCTTGCGTTGGCCATGGCGATGGGTCCCCAACGCCTGAAAGCCTGCTGGAAGGACAAGCAAGCTCAGTGGTTCTCACGCTGGGGTGTACAGCAAATAGATGCGCACAGGTACGGACAGAGAAAGATCACAAGACAATTAAGTTGTACCTAGATGCTACTTTCCTTCGCAATCTCTGGGATGCAGATGCTCTGACGCACGTGAAGCTGGCACACTATCAGCAGCAAGTCAATCCTAGGCTCACTAGAGGCCCACACCAGTACTTGTACACCCATTTGCCCATGAAGAAGCGCAGACTTATAGCTTCCATTCGCACGGGTGCACATCGTCTCCGCATTGAGACATGACGTTGGGCTCGGGAAGCACGGGAGGAAAGGCTTTGCCAGTGTTGCCACCAGGGCGCCATTGAGGATGAATGTCATGCCCTCCAGATTTGCCCAGCGTTTGTCCATATCTGAGAGCGGTATGTTCGATTACTGCCTGGCCAACCATTGCATGAGTTATTGAATACGGTTTCAGTGGGTTTGTTGGGGTCATACCTCCAGGAGGTTATGGATGCACGGACTCAGTTGTGTCCTCCGGGACAGTATTGAACTGTCCTATACAATTGTACAGCGTGCCAGCATACTTATTATTGGTAAGGCTTTTCCCTCGAAAACCCTTCGGGGCGGGGGTTTTTTAATCCTGACAGTAATACGCCTGCTGCTCTCTTTTTGTTTGGGTTCCATAGGCCAATTAATCTCCGTGGATGATAAAAAATCTATTCTATTCTATTCTATTCTATTCTCTTGTTCCAAATTAGATCATCAGTTTTTGCAAGTTGATGCTTAACTACTTTAATCTCTTTGGGCATATTTGCAAGTTGAAATGGCAGAATTACCATTATTTTGCAAGAATAGAGCAAGGGGTTTTGGCGACGCTACAAACTCTGATGTATTAACATTCTAGAATGGGACTCGCATGAAACCAACAAAGCGCCCGACTTAGACTTGCTTCTCATTCATCTCAGCAGATTTTTCTACAATGGTGGATAGTGAGTAGCCGCACACATGCGAACTACCCACAAAAATAAAGGGAAAATCCAATTATATCATTTGGACCCCAACAAATTACAATGCTAATAGAGATTGGGCTAGTGTACCTGCCGAAAGCTTATCACCGGGATTAAAAACCGGCCCTTCGGTTTTCGAGGAAAACCCTAGTGATAAACCTTCGCAAGGGGCTTGGACAAACGCAAGGCATAAAAAACGCTCCCAAAACCCACGAATGGAAAAGTCGAAACAGACGCCGCTCGCTCACCTGTACCTGTACATCACCAACAAAACAACAAGACAAAACAAACCTCCCAGAGTGGAGGGGCTGATTACGCACGTGCCACGCGATAAAAATACAAAAACAAAGAAGGGGGGGAGGGTGGGTTCACAGAGAATAAGGTATCACTGAGAGAGAAGAGGAAGCGCCGATGAGATGTTGCTGCAGAATCACGCCTAAAATAGCGAACTCCCAACCAGAATGGGCATGCGCCGCCCGCATGCATGCAAAACATGCATGCTCGTCCCATTCTAGAATGGCGATCCGATGTCTCGGATCGATGGGACTCTAGAATGGGACTCGCATGAAACCAACAAACCGCCCGAATACCAAAGGACTTCCTTACAAACTAGGATCGAGGACGAAGGTCACAGGATGAAGGCTAAAGGCCGGAAAAGGACAGCAAGAAAGAAACGCCAAATTGGCCAAACCAAGCAGGGAGAAGCCCCTCCTCTGCCTGGGAAACAATTCACAGAGAATAAGGTACTGATGAGAGAGAAGAGGAGTTGTCCCTTGATAAACCCGAATGGGTTCATTCGTACACTTTTTTTGAAATTCTATTATAGCTCCGAGATAAAGAATTTGTCTACATACTCACAATATGTTGTCCTCCATGAGTGTACATACGAGGAAAAATCCATGAAAAATATAGAGAGCTTCTATTACCAGATATAATATGGAGCCGAATGCAAAGGGGTCAAGTTTATTCTCAAAGTCTTTAACATTTCTCACATTATTTTGCAAAAATAATTTTTTCTAGAAATTCTAATTCTTCCATCTTGTAAATCATGATATAAGACGTCTATCACAAGAAGAATTAGAAAAATTTATGGTAGGATTTTCGAGAAATAATTCCTTAAAGTTTGAAATTCAGAAGTTCTTTATGGACCCAGTTAGGTCCCCCGAGGGTCAAAATTTTGAAAATTCATAGTACTACTCCACTTCTTGAAAAAATGAAATCCATTTAGCAAGACGTATAGTACTTATTATCTTTTTCCATTGAAAAATAATAGTACCTTCACATTCTTATTCTATTTCAAATATCATGGATATGAAATGGTTCCTGGATGTCTGTTTTTCAGAAATTCCTTAGGGACCTGACTGGGTCTCTCAAGGATTGAAATTATGATTTGCTCATTGATACATCAATTTTTTATGAAATCACATGAAATTTGGAAAATTACTAGCATTTGTAGGCTATATTCATAGAAAATTAATGTTATCTTGAAATTTGTATTCCATGTTGAGTGTCATGAGATTATACCATATCATCGAGACCATTGAATTCAGTGTATTTCAAGGTGCGATTGTGCCAAACTTGTGAAGAATTTTATTTTGCCATTGAATATGGTGGTACTTCGAGTTGATCTTACAATTCCGGTGTTCATATTTAAAATCTCATAAGTATCATGAAGAACTAGTCCCTAATATGGAGAAGGGATTGAGGGACCATACGGGTGGATGAACCTAAACAGGTCCCTGATTAAATGATTAGGCTGTTATAAATGATGATTAGCACGTTCAATCTGCCAAAAAGGTAGGATCTTGGCCTAAACTTTTAATGGTTCGTAGATTTCTTGTCGATATATCCTATAGACCGAAACCATTTTGGAAGCTCGAGATCTATAAGGAAAAAAACAAGTGGTATTATGTGCTATTTCCACATGGGTATCGGCCCGTTGCCGCCTCACATGCCCGAAAGTACTAGATGGCGGTGGATGACTAGACTAGGGGGTAGATAGAACAACTTTTTTTTTTTTTGGAACATGGCAAGATTCCGAAGAAGCAAGTTTTGAAGGTCAAGATGAGGCCATTTTGAATTTTTTTTTTATTTGGTCCCAAATATCATATTTTTTTATGCTCTACCAGATGAAAAATAGTCCAAATTTGATGAGGTGGCAAAGGTAAGAGGTGATTTGGCAAACAAGTGGTGACATGGCACAAATGAGATGATGATGTGGCAGCTGAAGTAGCAAAGAATGTTTTCCGTAGTCACATTATCAAAACTTTAGGCACTCAAAGACCATCAAGAACATGCAGAACTTCAAGAATATGCATGCTTTAGTTGCTCAATAGTCATGGAGAAACTCTACCAGGAAAGGATCTTTGTAGGACCTCCAAAATGTTGAAGGTATTCCTGGCAAACCTTCAACCTCACTGGTAAAGGACCTTCAGATTGCTTCAAGCAACCATTCTAACTTAAAAAATTGCAAGGAAAAGGCTCAAATATCGAGTTAGAGATGCTTTCTCAAAACAAGAAAAAAGTGACCTTGGCAAAACTTATGCCAAATGCTCTTAGGCACGAGTTTTGATGCAATTGCAATTCCAAAAGATGCCTTGATATGTAAAGATTCAGTGTGCAAAAGTCAGATGCAAACACATAAAAAGAGAACCACGACCCTGACCAAGTTAAAAATAAGTCAATAGCCCTGGCAGCAAGCAAAATTTTATAAATGAAGCTATGGGAAAGTTTTTTTAATTTTGACACTCGTCACCAACTCTGACAAGCCTGCAGTGCATCAAGTTTTTTTAATGGGAAACATGCATTTATGCCCAAAAAAATCGGTTTACACTCTGTCAAACTAGTATGCTCACACAATATGCAAATTTTTGCAGATGCAATTTTTTGAGTCAGGTTGTACCTTCTCTGACATGCTTGCACGCAATGTGCATCAATAATTTTCAATCAAAATAACATTAGTATGCCCTGAGGATGGATTTTATCAAGAAATAGTTACTAGAACAATATAAAAATGAGAAACCAATGTTTATGATGTTTTTTGGATATGATTTTTGAATGTTTTTTGTTTATATGTTAAACTAGCTGGACATGCTCTGAACTAAAAATAAATAAAATAAAATGAACCATGGATGTAGAAAGTTTATTAAAGAAGAAAAGGAATCAAGGACCCTTGTTCATGATATTTAGCGGCCAGATGGGAAGGTTATTACCTCTACAACATTTGGATGAGTGGCATCACTTGAAGGGTGGTCTTTCCTATCATGCAAAAATATATTTTCGGCTTGAAAAGCAGCAAGAGCGGAAAAGCTCTTTAAAGGTTTGGTGCATGGCTTAGGAATAGAATAGAGTAGAATTTTTATCGTCCACGGAGACCACTTGGCCTATGGGACCCAAATAGGAGGTGTAACAAGCGTATTACTGTCCAAGTTAAAAAAAACCCCTCCCGCCCTAAAGGGTTGTTGGGGGGGGGAAACCGTGACAGGAATAGGTTTGCTGTCAAACTGTACAAATACAAATACAAATATAGGCAGAACTATGTACATGTATCAGGTAAGTGCCCGAGGACCGAGCTGATCACGTCCCACACTCAGTGACCGACTATAAGTCTAGCACACTATAGGAGTCCTGTAGCCAAGCTAGGCAAGACCCCACCCCTGTTTCACCATCATACCCGTTGTCTGGTGCTGAATCACAACATAGCATCCACAGCAAGGTGGGCTCTTGTGCACAGGCCGCATATAATGTGAGTTAAGGGGTTCTAGCTAGGAGCATATCTAATCATAGATGTCCCAAGTTAGCAACTCTCCATTGCCCAATCGATTTGGGCCAAGTGTCAATGCTAAATTATTTATTATTAAGTAATTTACTATTTTAGACTTTTTAATATTAGGTTAAGCCCTAAATTTAGATTAGGATTTAGGGTTAGGTTTCTAATTAACTAGAAAATTGCCCGAGGGAAAATTATTCGGCCTCTATAACTGTCCAGAATTTGAGTATTTCTGTGTTAGGTTTGGTCCAAGCATACTATATCCTTCCCCCTGTTTTCTCGGATCGCGAGTCGAGAACAACAAAAATACAATTCAAACAAAGGAATTTTATTACACATTGAAACCAAAGTTGTAGTTGAAAAAGAATTTTTATTAATAAATTGAATAGTTACAATGTATTTTACAACGGACGCAGAGACCATGGCGGTCTTGCTGTCACTACAGTTACGTCATCATGGTAGAAGGTCCACCTTACGGGAAGAACGTGCGGGGCTTCTTCTTGCCGTCTGTAAGCTTTGGGGACAACCTGAAGAACGTGAAATGCCTCACGAGGAGATGCGACTTGTCCAACCCTTCTCTCGCATCTTTTCATCAATCGCCGGGTCGAATATGCTCGTTCCCCAACCTCCGTGGATGTCATGCAATGCTTGCAAGATCTTTTGAGCTTTCTGGACTTGCGAAATGTTCTTCCTCTCTTCTTCATCCCTTGAGGTCCCATAGCATCTGCAATCACGAGCAAGCTTATCCCAAAGCCCTGGAGTGTAACCTGAGTGGGATCTGTGCCAGAGCCACCTAGAACAAAGAGAGTCCACGATTAACAATTACGGTGCTATTAGTCATAACGAAGAAAATGATGCAGAATTCAAAATAGATTGGAGAGCATTCATTCTATATAGCTGCATCAAATCACACAAAGAAACATACAAATGGTCTCATTATTGGGACAAGCAGTGCCTTTCTCGACTCGCGCATCGAGAAAGGCCCTGGAAAGTCAATGTACAATTATTTTTATTACATCATATGCCATAAGGTTTCGAATAGCTGGACATAATAGTCACTATGTGGGAAGGCACGAAGAATAATGTCCAGGATGCAATCATATGCAGCATGGAGGATACACAACAATTTCAATTTATGGAATATGTTTTGCGATGGTAAAACTACGATCCTTCCATCATGACTGCAAGCAAGGCGAATAAGCCTGCAAGTGGAGTGCAAAGGGATATGGTTGGAACCTGTTATCTTATGATTCGTTGACCCTATCTGGGATAAAGTGCAACAGAGATATACTAGTTGAATTCAGCATGTGCAAAAATGGCCTTTCGCCTGATAAGAAACCTCCTTCTATTGCATTGAAGGCTAGAAAAGACAACAAATTGCCTTCTCGGATGGACACGAGCTGGTTGTGGGCAGTGGCCAAGAAAAAAGCTGTTGTCCTATTGGCTGTTGCAGGTGAATCATCAACTCCAAAAGAATCTTTAGTATCATCTCAGCCTGTACAAAATATGAATCCAGGTGGATTTGCCATTGTCGATCCCTCAAGTCAAAATATGCTTATGCCTCTTCTAGTGAAAGACTCAGATGCACAAGAAGCACCTCAGCCAAGAAAGATAAGTACCTACAAGATTAAGCTTCGAAATTTAAATACTGAAGAGACAGGGCAGCCTTCTTCTTCCTCTACTCTCATCTCGTCCACCAACCCTACAGCTGCTACTTCTATGTTGACATGGCCATCTGTTTCACGTATGCCTGATGAGTTGAAGTTCAATCCTGATGAAGAAAAGAAGCTTGCTGAACAGACCGCCTCCAAACTAGAAGTATTTAAAAGGTTTTATCCTATGGGAGTGAATTGGTTCCAGAAGATCAGCATTTTTTATTGTGAGACAGCCCCCGCAAATCTAACTCATAGGGTTCGGTCTAACGATCATGTACAAACGTTAATCAAGAGCTTCAAAAGGTGCCCAACGGAGGTTCTCAAGCCTGCCGATGTCGTCCCATTTGACCCTGTGACAAGGTAAGTTTATTGGACATTTCTTTCTATTATACTTCAACAGCTGATCAGGATCGCGAAGGCGATCTTCTTTATCTTAAAATAAAAACTAACCTATTCATTGATGGGACACCAATGCAGGAAGTTGATCACTTGGTCTCGCCTTGAGGAGCTGTTGAACAAAAAAAATTATATTATTTCTGGTAATCACAGCATCTTTGCTGCACAAATTCTTTGTACTATGATGGGTAATGTCGAGCAACGGTTGGAATTTGCTAAAGCTTATGCAAAGTGAAGAAGCTGTGTGCTAAATGGAAATCTCTCCAATAAGGAGTATATTCAGTTATCCATACAGTGCAACGACATCATCGCGGATACAGTATATAAAGAGCCACTAATTGAAAAGCTCCAGCAACTAAGGAATCAGCACAAGGCTTATGGCTGCCCAGGGCCAACATGTACTGCAGTATCATCCGCTTGGAAGGTTAGTTCTTATTTTCAGCTAAAGAAGATCGTGGTCGCGATCCTGACCAGCTGTTGTTTACATGATTTTGTCGAAGTAGCTACCTTGAAGATTAAAGAACTTAAGGACGAAAAGCAAATCCTTTTCATGCAAGAAGAATCATGGTCCAAGCTTGTAGCTATTGTTAACAAGTGGGCAGCATGGAAGCTGACTGATGATCATGGGGAAATGCCAGATAAGCCTTCTAAGGAGTTTTTTAACAAAACTTTCCTAAGATACCTTTGAGGAATGAATAATGCCGAGGTCAGCCAAATGATGGACGAAATTCTCGAAGGCAAAGTCTTTCTAAAAGTTCAACCTGGTTATACAGGCCGCTTTGATTGCCGATAGAAGGCTTTGGATATCAAAACACTGTCACTGATGCATCATGAAGTGTTGTCCGCGTCAATTGTATATCTGAGAAGCACTATAGAAATTTTGAGGAGTTGGGTAAAAGCATGCTACGGTGTACCACTTTTGGAACCCTCAAAAGTACCTACACTGGGTACTTTTAAAACTGATACTTTCTATTTTTTCTTTCCATTAAAATCGATCGAAAGTTTTTGAATTGAAGGTCAGTAACATGCCAATCTATAGTACTAGAAGATAATAATATTATTAGAGATTAAAATAAATGAAATTAACTCTCAAACTTATTATTTATTGTGGCATTTATGCAAGTTTCCAGTACCCAGTGTTGGGTACTTTTCTGGGTAGTTTCGCACTCCCTAAAAAGTACTTTAGATGGTACACCCTAGCATGCTTTCACCCAGTTAGCTACATGTTTTCCAGATCTTTCTGAGCAACGATTGCTGGATAGAGCCGACACAGATTTTGACTATATTAAGACTAACTATAATAAAGAATCAGTGCAAGGCAATCTCCCCAATGCTTTTTTGGAAGCTATCATCGCTATTATAAAGCCACAAGAGGCAAGAAAACTGAAAGAGAAGAGGAACATCGTGCAACATGTCACCAAGTCTGATGTTCCTGTTTCTGCACTGGTGTCGGAGAATGTCGCAATGATTTTTATTGATATGCGTAGTTTCACGACGCTATGGGAAGTGAAAAGGTAAGATTTATTTAGCAGGATTGCAGGCATGACAAAAGCCAAAGTTTATCATATCATCATGTTCCTCAGATCCGCCCATTTGCCAAACTGCATCTATAGGAATGTCAGATTCAGGTAGTTCTCATGTTTCCCTTGGGGCTTACGAAGAACAAGGCTGAGAGAGAAAGAAAAATATTAAGGAGTTCCAATATTACGTCATCCATGTCACGATAACAGAAGTGAGGCTCGTGTGTTGCTTGTGAAGCCGAAACTAGAGCTACGGCTGATTCAGGTGACCAATGCACCGAAAAGCACGCCCCTTCCAAAATATCCATTAATTGGTGACGAGGAGGTGGATATAAAAACACAGGAAAAATATTTGGAGTATTTTACAGGTAAACCCAAGTTCTCTTGGGCAGCAATGGAAGGCGACTTCGTCCATAAGAGCTAGGCAAAAACATCATATGTTGACTACATGGTGAAGGAGCTGGTTCTACTGGATGGTTGTGTTCTTGAATTTTTCACGGCCGGCACAGCTTCAAGAGTTGCTCTGATGCAAGGAGAACATAGTGTTTTCTTCGAATATGACGATAAGGTATGTCGTTTTCTCAGATCCTATGTCGTTTTCTCAGATCCTTCTTTGAAACTCTAGAGAAAATGGCAAGGCCTGCCAAAGAAGAGGAAGAAGAAAATGCTATGCCTGATAAGCCAAGCAGTTCAGACATGCCGGACATCAATATAACTCAGGAGACAGATCTCAGCAAGATGGATCAAATACTAAATGCTCTGGATCAGAAAAGTTTTGAAGAGAGGCTACAGGAAACCAGGGCACTGCTAAAAACAAAAACAAAAAAGGCATCGGCTGAGCTTGACCCACAGTTCAAAAAGCTGGAGCACTAAACAAAAATCTTGAAAAGATCCTGCCAACGATAACAGGTTCTGTAGAAAAGCCGCTTCATAATTTCGAATATATGGGAATGTCTGATGGCACCTCTGGAAATGGGAGACTAGATGGTGACCATTCACCAAAGAGACAGAAGTTGGTTTGCACTACAGAATACTCTATCGCATTGGAGGATGAATGCTAGATGGTTCTCAGATGTCATGGTGTCTGCAAGAGGTAGCTGTCGCAATGGATGTGGATATGCTGAATACTACAGGATATACAGAGATGGACATATCACAGACGGTTGCCGCTGGAAAGGAGCATGTTAGAAGAATAGCTGCGGAGCCTGGCGTTGATGTAGACTCTGTAAAAAAAGAAACTCTATATGTAAAACATTTTTGAAAATTTAGCCACTTACATTTTTGTAATTATACTTCTTTGAAAATACATACTTTATGATGTTTGTCTACTTTACATGAATATATTTGTCTAAAGGATCGCGATGGCGATTATATAGACAAGATCTGTCTATTTTCTAGATTAATATTATGTAATTGCAAGCAGTAAACTCTTTATATTTTGCCTTGCCTTCTTGTCCAAAATATCACCCTAGCGATCTTGGGGACCACTAGTAATGCTTCTTGAACCCAATAGTTAATGTTATGACACCTAGAGGCTATATCTGTACAGGCAATTTTCGGCGATTGTAATTTTTTCAAGCTGATTTAAAATCAGCAAACGCTTCATTCTGGTTGCGTACAACCATTTTTTAGTTTGCTCGAGATGACCGCGGCCTATTTCGATGTCAAACGAGAAAATGAAATTTCTCTAATTAATGAAATCTTGCTTTACATTGAACTAAAATACAACATGGTTCAGAATGGCCATGCTTAGGTCTGCCATATAATCAATTGTGACAAGATATGACCGACTTCATATATTTCTCTTACTCAGATTATTCCAACTTTCTAAGTTGTGGACCTCCTTAGCTTAAGCATACACAAGGTCCAAAGAAAAAAAGTGATGCCAAAGGGTGTGCGAAAAGTATCATGTGCTGGTCTACAATGTTTTATTAAAGATTTATGAAAAACAAAGAGGAGAACTACCTGTTGCACTACAAGAGAATAAGCGATCTAAGTCACTAGTTTCATCATTTATTTGATCAAAATTGCACTTTCAAATGTTTTAGATTTTGATACAATAAGTGACGGTAGCTGTTGAGGAAATTACATCATCTATATCGTCACTTGTAGCATCGCCAATGACAACAGTTGTAGTATCATATTTTACATTGTGGTATACTAATATCATTTGTAGTATCACCTATAGCTACAGTTATAATATCATGCATTTCTCCTTGTGGTGCTATAATAGTGTTCGCTATAGAATCACATGTATTGATTGATATAATTAAATCAATCATAATGTCACCACGAGCGCTATAATAGTATCAGCTATAATATCACATATATTGCTATAATTAAATGACTCATAATGTCAACACAAACATCATCTTTTGTATCATCCTTTCTAACATAATTAGTATCAGATGTAGCATTATTGAGAATGCCACATAACGTCAAGTATAATATCACGTATTGTTATAAGTTAGATCGTAATTGTATCAAATATAATTTCACATTTTCCATCAACTATAATACCATCTATAGGGCCAATTTTATCTTATCTCTAAGCTTATAATGTCAATCATAGTCACATAACTCTATCCTTATAATCATTTCATCCTGGCAACTCATCTAGGGAATATTTTAATGGATATATCACACGCTGAAAGCCTGACGGTAGAGGGGAAAAGAAGATGGAGTCAAGCTGGGATTTCCACGTCACAATAAAATCTGGGAGGCATGGTAGAGGGGTCAATAATGCAGTCAAATCAAATATGGATGCAAATTGTCCAGGATTCCTAGGCCACAAATGTAGCAACTTGTCCTATCAAATATGGGTGCAAATTGTCCATGGCACAAGTGTATAACTCTCCTATCAAATATGGGTGCAAATTATCCATGATTCCCATGGCACCATTGTTGGGCAAATTCCGGGGTAGAGAAGGTTTGTTCCGGTTGAAACTAAGAATTTTTGCATTGCAGGAAAAATTCCGGTAGATTTTTATGCATATTTGTATAAGAGTAATACAAATTTCCGATTGGAAACTGAAAATATTCGGCTATTTGATGAAAGAGTAGGAAAATTTTCGATTGGGTTTAAAAACTTTGCCAACACTGCATGGTACAAGTGTAGTAACCTGTCCTTTCCCAATAGCAATACAGTGGCGAATGAATAACAGAACACATGAAACAAGTTGCTTGCCAACATGGTTTCAAAGACAACTGAAACAGTAATATAGGACATGAAATAAAGTGCTTGAACAAATCATGCCTCCACCTATCACATTCCAGCAGGCTACATGCGCCAAACCAGGACCTGCAAACACGTGACAGAACTCCCAAACACAATAGAATGGGCTTTAGAACATGATCATCCAACACTTGCTATGTATATGACATTAGGATCCAATAAAAGAGAACATACTTGCATAAAACAGGTGCCTGCACCAAAACAGAATACAATCAATATCCAATAGGTGTCTACACAACCAAAATCACATGTGTTTATCTTTAAGGATTTGAACCCTCCCGCCAAATGGTTCCAACATTGCTTCACTATCCATATGCTGATTGTGAAGGATTTGCACACAACAATACTCTCAAAATTTCTTAACCTCAAATATCCTCAAATGCGTGGATGAACAACAATGCACCATAAACACATCTACTCAACAAATTGAAGAGGCATAAGTATTAAATGGCTCCCTGTTGCAAAATCTCCTTAGGAAATTGATCACAGACCTAGTGATTTGAATCCAAGGCCAAAGGAATCACAATCCACAAAATCGGCTGGAAATGAATGCTTGCTTCAAGCCTACAAAACAAGCAGAACAATCCACCATGTACAAAATTTGTTACAGATCATAAGGTACCATGTCCGTCCACAACCTCTACCAAAGAAAAAGAAACATGTAAACCTGTTGTTTTTGCAGAGCCGCAAAAAGGTAGATTCGGATTCTGAGCTTTACATTTATCTGCCTTAGCCAGTCTGTGATCTTAACAGCGCTGAGATGCCATCGTCGAACACTTTGCTGCGAGTTGGGCAAGAGAAATGTTCGCGACGGCCTTGGTCGCCGCCATAAATTTCTTGTACAAGTAAGTATAACATTCTGCAACTATGAGGAGCTAATTATATGGTACATTCAATGCGTGCAACACCATAAAAATCGATATAAAATACCTGCATGTGTTGCAAGATGCATTACATGAGTAAATGTCACAGGATCAAAAAGTACCTATTTCAGTGATATCCCCTTCAATAACACGTGTTATTCTTTAGCAGCAGACCTTGCTTGGGTCTTTTCAAGGATGGATCCTAATAGTCATTAAAACTATTAATACCAATGACTCCATCTCCGCGGTGTTTCAATGCAACGGAAAAATGGTGCCCACAACACCTGCTGCACCTGTGATAGTTGATACAAATATTTTCAAACTTAAAATGGTGCCCATAAACGGAATCCACAACCCGACAACAACCCTTAGCAAAGTACCATGATATAACAGGCTCAGATAGGTAAAGACGAAAATGCCCTTCAGACTCAACCATAGCAAACCTTAACTTAAGTAAAACATGAAAATTACTATGCGAAGAAAAGGAAAAGGAGGAACGAAATAGCTGACAACCTTCTGATGTTTTTGGGGTTTGTTGCATTTGCCCACAGATATCTCTTTATTCTCCAGCTCTGAATAATCAGCCAACCACATAAAAAAATTTAAAAATAACTCTAATAAGCATTATAAAGCCATTTTTTGTCCACTATTTGCCATCATCATGACAATTTTTTGCTACAAACTCTTTCCAAGTCATTCGCATCCTCCATCCTTTAAACCAAGACAAACCTACAGTACCTGAATGTCATCCAGAAGTTGTGAATGAAGTGAGGTTCTGCAGGGTCCTCCAGGCTTCTGCAAACCGTCATGAGCATCTGCAAGACCATCAAGCTTCTGCAAGGTCCTCCAGGTATTTCGAAATGAAGCTCTACATAATTGGAATCTGCAAAATCCACCCAGTCTTGTCCTTGGATCTTTGGACAGTGGAAAAAATATTGTTCAAGCCAAAGCCGACATCCCCGGCAGCCTATGCGGGAAGCCCACACACTCCATTCTTTGCATTTCCAGACCATGTTGTCCTTGTTATGCACTCACCTCGGCATAATATTTGCGCCAATTGCAACATGCTCTTCCTTCCTTAGACATTTCGAATCAATCTGGAAGAGGAAAGAGGGAAGGGGGAAGGGGGAAGGGTGAAGTGCAAGCCTGCAATTCTAGAAAGAGGAAGAGCTAGTCAGTGTCCGATTGATACACGTGGAATAATTTCAATAGATCTAATTTTAATAGCCATTGATGCAAAAATACAGAAATCTAACGGTCTAAAGCGAAATATGATGACATGGCATACTCGTGGCATACACGTGGCATAGTTAGAATTGCAGGAAAGTGTGCAACCCAGGTTAGACAACCCTGCAAAAAAAAAAAAAACTAGCAGAACTGCAGGGTTGGGAAGAAGGCTAGGCAGTCAGGTTCGCATTAGTTTTTCTTCCGTGGTAATTCGAAACGACTTCATTAGTCTTCAAGAACATGGTTGTCTTTTGCAACCTGATCAGAACTTTGAGGACCCTTGCGTGTATTGATTAGCTGAAATATAGCATCTGGACATGATTGACATGCAACTTATTTACATAGACTGAAGTAAAGCTCTAAATTATTGACTTTTTGATTGCGACATGTTTTGAACCGGCTACATTAGCAGCGTCTTGTTCGGCTGGAAGTCCGCCGTCGTGATCGGCGACACGATCGACAGTTGCTTCCTGTCCTTGATTTGCGAGAGTATCATGTACAGCAGCCCGGGCATGAACACACTCCTCACGACCATGATTGTGTTGCCTTCTATCGTGGAGCTCTGGCTCTTGTGCCCCGTCATGGCGTACGCCAGTGCGAGCGGGAACGTCTTCTTGAAGATGGTCCTAGGCGCCTGGTGCATGTACTCGACCAGCGTTCGCTTGACATGCATGTGGTGGAGGGAGTCGTCGATGTGGACCGTGATGCCTTTCGCGCCCCCGTCTGCTCGTCGGTCTCTATGTATGCGACTGTTCCTGTCGTTCCGTTGACTATTTCTCCCGGTATGTCGATGTTGGTGACGACTACGACTCTGCATCCCACGGTGACATAAGGTATCTGGTGGAATGCTGGGTCGTCGGTCCAGCTGCTCATCCCGTCTTCTGGCGTTGCGTTGGTTTGTACTCGTACCTCGTGAACACGTTCGCTGGGGAACATCTTGATCATGGCCATCGAGAACATCTTGATCATGGCCATCGCGTTATAATGTCAGGGGCACTGTGCTTGTCAACAACCCTCTACTTCATATGCAAATAACATCACCCATTTCTGCCTCATTTGATAAAGTGCCTAAATTGATAAATTGTTGAAAGCATTTACCAATCTTATTTAGCCATAGGTCAAGGCATCGAATTGTATATTCCTTACATTTTGCTAGTTTTTTAGTTTCATAAACTTTTGTTAGTGTCTTCCAGATAGCTATACTAGAATTCTCTCGAGATCCATTTATGTAAGGGGCTGAAAGTCCTAGGAACGCTTTTCAGCAGGGGAAGTGGGCATTCTCAGAGTTTATACATGTCCAATGTAAAAGAACTTGTAAGATCCCTGCGATGCAACGTGGGTGTAGTTCAACTTTCAAACGTTCAATAAAAAATGTAGGCAAAAAAAAGTCGCCATTTAAATAAGTTGCATTGGGTACTTCCAAATGCAGCTTCTTATAGCTTTCTATGGTTTGCCCTGGGGCCTTTCTCAAGACCTTCAATGTAGCAAGACGTACCTCATACCTATCATCGGATAATGCTTTCTTCAAAACAAAGTTAAAGTGTGCGCCCTCACAAAAGCTTTCAACAATTCCATTTTCTTCTCTTGACAATCCCCTCGTCTTTGCCTTCCTTGTCCTTCAAAAAGTATTAGAAAAGTACAATTCACTGGCCATTAATCGTAATCTTATAATGTTAGCATTCCAAGGATTGTATTGATCATGGTCTAAACATTTTAGACATGTCTCCAAAAGAAGCCTCTGGAGCTTACCAATCAGAGGCATATGATGCTTTAATAGTTTGGGACAGTTCTGAATTAGTTGCAGCCCGCCTTCCACCACATTAAGAAACTCTATAATTACTAGTGGGCAAGGGCATAACCTTGGAGAACCAAGCCAAGAACGAATAAGCACGTGTTCATATACTTCCAAAAATATCTTCTTGCGCTTTTCCACATCTGGAATAGCGGAACAATTTGACTTCAAGAGGGAGCTTATTTGAAGCAGCATGTTATGAATATCATTAAATGACAATGGTTGCTTCCAGTTGATTGTGTCTCCATCTCGATCAACACTGCCTAAATGCACATAAGGCATGCTCTTGACCAACTGAAGCATTATATCAAGAAGACTCTCAAATGGCACAAGTGGTGCTAACGCATTTGATGCAAGAACCCGAACTTTCAGATTGCATTGAGTTGCGCATCTCATCACATATGGTATAAATGGCGAAGGACTAAGCCAATCATCTATTCCAGTGTTGATAGTTGAACGCTTCAGCCGAGACAATATGATGAGCACAGGAGCTAAGCTTGGGTGCAACCTATCTGATAATGCCGCACTGTTGCCTCCCCGAAGTCGCAAATTATGCTCAAGCTCAAGCTCAAGTGTTGCACAACTCAATTCTTGCGTAAGAAAAGAGTGTAATGCTTGGATACCGAACATGGAATGAACGGTTTACACACAAAATGTTATAAATAACGGATCGCTAAAAGCACAAACACGCGGAAAGAACTCAAAGCCTGCGGATTGCACGCCTTTGCCGATTGTGATGAATGAATGTTCGGAAATCCAACTGTGACGATGCACAAGCCGTGGAAGGCAAGGGTCGACTGTTCCTTATCTCCCAATGGTGTGAGGACTACCTTGTGCATCATATGAGAATAGCCGTGATGGTGTTACTTTGCAACCACCCCTTCAGCTAAAGTTGAAGAAAACCCGTATGTTGTCGTAACACCCTAGATGGAAGAAAAGAAAGTGGTGCCTTACCGTAATCAAATCCGGCTGAAATCAAAACAATATCGATTGAAATTCTTTGCTATTGGCATCAATAGGTATTCCCAAACCGCCGATAATCGCCATCTCCAAACCCACCATGTGGCCAAGGAACATTGATATTATATCCAAAGACCTTCGTGATGCTCTAACTTTGTGTCATAATAACCATCATCTCCTCCAGTGGTAAAATCCTCCATAATCATATACGCTATGTATAAAGCTTATGTGAAATAAGTCGTGACGCTTAACAAATGACAAGAAGGAAAAATATACTGAGATCTTATTCAATTAAACATCCATTCCTTTAAAATATGCCAAAAAAGATTTCAACTCGTGAGATTAGACACCCTAGGAAAGAAATTAGACAAACTAAATGTAAAATGGTACCAAACTTGGCTTTCCCATGCCTCTCATATGATTGACATCACAAAGTTAAGATATTGCCGTAAATCATCAAGCAGCCTAAAAGTCTTTTCGTGATTAAAAATTTGTAGAACCATCCCCCATGTCATTCCCGGTGGAGTAAAGGGTGATGGGATGAGGGGGCAACATAGATTGTCTTCCATAGATTGCCTCCACAAGTATATGCCCCATTTAGTAGATCTTTGATCTAAACCACAACTAATCTAAAAAGCCTTTCCAAGCAAGGTAGTTGTGACGAATAAAAAGGTTATACCCCTTGAACTCAGCACATTACTCATTATATGAGCATATTAAAGGTAATACTGAGTGAGAAGATGTGATAGAACGTTGCTCTTCAGATTATGAATTCAAGAAATGCAGATCAGAAAGGAACTAATGCTATACCTATGAATAGAGAAGTACAACACCTGGGGATCATTCCAAAACATATGTTGTGTTCCATTGCCATGGTGCACATCCCAGTCGACAATTAACACCCTTCTCACTCCTGTAACTGCCTGAATTAAAGCATGCAAACTGTTGTAAGATTCCTTGGTTATTGATATGATTTCCTAACTCACAGGGCGCTCAAAAACTACCTAAAAGACAGCAGGCATACTATAGCATATGGCTGCCTGTATTGAGCATGGCCAGTTGTTTGCTTGTGGGTCACATGGCTAATTTAGAAGATGCATCTTGCAAGTGTGCAATCGATGTATTTTGTTATAATGCCAGGTTTCTATAGATCTTATCACACCCCTTGAAGCACCCAAGCGTATCAGTTACAAATCAAATCGGATGAGCTTTTCCTAACCTTTTTGAAGCTAGATCATTTTACTCGATGTGGTAGATTTTCCTTTCTAATCTGGCAACCCATCTAGCCTTGCGTTACCAACTCAAGCCCAAACCCCTCTCACTTTTAAACTGACACACAAAGATGAATGCAACTTCAACAAGTATCTGACCTCCAAAAGCTCTTGATTTAACAGAAGGGTTCCAAAAAGTCATTACATCTTACATATATTTGATATCCCCCAAATAACTACCATTCTTCTCAATGTAGCAATTAGAACATATTTGGCCACATCCAAAGAGTTGGCATTTACCACCATAATGATGCATCCTAAGAAAATGACTGATAACTGAAACCTGGGTATTTTGGGAATGGTACATCCAAGGTATGTGACTAAGTCCAAAAATGTGAAACCACTCATCAAACGATTTTTACTTGGAAAGTAAAAGCCCTTCCATTTATGTAAAGAAACACGAAAAGATACTTATGCTAAAGGCATTTATAACCACCTCCACAACAGAGCCAGCTGCGAGAAGTGCAGACTGGGATGATCCTTCATTGAAATAAATGGAGTTGTACTGGTGAGCTAGAGCTGCCCTGCCTCCTTTCCCATGCTGCTTATAGCTTTCATGAGCGCAATGTGTTTTTCACTGTGTACACTCGCCAACTCCTCAGTAGTTGCTTCCCTAGCTTCTATGCGAACACATCTACAGGTTGGGAAAAAGGTCATGGAGTTTAGGCATGGAGATTCAATTAAACAAGAAAAGAATTTCAACTTTTTCTACAGCTTACCTTTCCAATAATCCGACAGACTCCAAACGATCTATGATGGAGGTAACTCTTTCAGGTGTTTCAGGATGATCTGGATCATCTGGACATACATGGGAAAGAAAAAATCACCTTCACTGGCAGTTTCAAATCCGTCGCCCTCTCCATCCATCGAATTCGACAAGGCCTAGAAGAAAGTCGAGCAAGCAGAAGCAGAGGAGGGAATCGGGATGGTCGGAGAAGAGGAGAAGTGATTTTCAAGGACTTTCTAATTTTCATGGCCGTCTGATGCGAAATTAAGAAATCTAATGGTTGAGATTAAAAACAGCTGACGTGGCACTACACGTGGCATAGCTAGGAATGCAGCAAACCTGGCAGGGGGGTTAGGCAACCCTGCTAAAAAAACCACCAAAAACTCATTGGAAACCTACTTGTTTGCCCGAATCCAAATTTGCCAATCCAAAAATAAATGGCGTAATGCATGGCGTTTTTGCCGAATCAGCGCAATTTTTATATGATTTAAGGCTGATTAAAAAATGACCATAATATATCATTAAGAATTGCGAAGAATTGCCAATAGGTTTCTGGTACGTGTAAGGTCAATGGAAACTGGAGGGCGTGTCAGATTCTTTAGCCGTCTTTTGCAGAGGAGGTACTATGCGGCTAATCTGGCGGCTAGCCTCCGTTTGAAGGTATTCATGCTTCCTGAGGCTGAAAAATTTCCCGAACCAAGATCATGCATTGATATTTTAAAGCATTGATATTTTAAAAGCCTAGTGGCTAGTTCTCTGCTCCCAATTTTTCTATATAAACTACTGAGTAATTTTACAAGTTCTAGGGTTACAAGTCTGCAGCAATGGCAAGAAGGAATGATGATGATCAGGAACCTGCATTCAGTGTAGAGAAAGTAATGAGCTTAGGAGCCACTGGTTATGTGATGGGTGCTCTTGTTGGTTCAGCCGCACATCTTTTAGGAGGATCAGTTTATGAATGCACTTCCAAGGTATGCGATAATCTGTCTTGGGCACGTATTTACAGAATGACCCCTTTTAAAATGGCTCGAGCTTCTGGTGTGTTTGGTTCCATGTTTTCCATCTCTTACCAGGTTCTCAATCACAGATTACGTTACCAAGTGTTTAGTGTGGAAACGAGGGTGCAGAAAAAAAGGCTTTTTGTGAATGATATACAGGGCTCTGTTGTAGCCACTGCAGCAGCAGGGGCAATAGCACATGGTTTGCCACAGTTCAAATATGGACTTGCTAGTGCAGCTGCCAGTGCTCTTGTAGGTGGTGTTGTTTTTGGGTTTTTGGTTCGTGATCCTTATGATCCACCTCAGGTAAAGTCTCCTCCATCGGTTCGTGATCCTTATGATCGACCTCAGGTAAAGTCTCCTCCATCTTAGATTCTTCCATTTTTAAGTTTGGAGCTGAACTGTCATAGAAGATTTGTACAAAACACCTTGAGTGATCTTGCTGCTGTAAGCTTTAATTTTAGAAGTTTAATACGCGGCTTTTTTCCAAGGATTATCCCTGATCACTCATAACTGCGGCTGAAGCCTTGCACTACACTTTCATAGCAATCCCTTTTACATATGCAGGTCTTTCCTTGACCTCTAAATCAAAAATACTTATGATGCTTGATATTGGCATGCGCATATTTAGATATAGTCTGATCAATCCAATGGCATTGTTGAAGAGTTGATCAATGGAAAGTTACTGGTCCAGGAATTTGATGCATGCCAATATTTAGATATAGTCTGATCAATCCAATGGCATTGTTGAAGAGTTGATCAATGGAAAGTTACTGGTCCAGAAATTTGATGCAGACATTAGACCCCCGCTTTATGTCGGTTATCAAAAGCTTAATAGCACATCTTGTGCTCTTCTTGAGTACAAACTGATTGTTGATCATCAGATAATAGAGCAAACGGATTGAAACCATCATATGACACAGTACAAAGGAGTTTTTTTAACTCATTTGGACAATCGTGTCAAGTTAATATGACTGATTGTTATGACGGCTTTGGTATGCGTGGTCATGTTCTTCATATTGATATACATATCATATTAAGTAAATTTTGTTCAGGAGTTCAGTCTTCCATCAGCATTTCCCTTTTAGGATGTGGCCACTTGAAAAGTGCAAATGGAACAAGGCAAATACCAGCCTGAAACTGTAGATAAGCGTCAAAACGGTATACCTTCGTGAAACACAAGTTCCATAACCTTTTAACCATAAACCATAACATGAAATATTTTGCTGCAGTATGTATCCAAGAACCATCATTTGCACATGATACCATAGGAAAAAGAGAGTAGCATCCAGAATAAAAATATAATATGGACTGCACAAATACTCATTGCAACATCATCATATCTATGCCTCTTCTCAACAGAATCAAGAAAAGTAAATGCTGAACAACATGAGTTGCTTTAGCACGTATCCAGGTCATTTATTCATTGAAGCAGCAATGTTTTATGTCATAAGAACAACTTGCACTTCCAAAATAGGCATACTTATTCCCCAAGGAGCAACAATTGGGTTGATTGGGTTGCAGAGACTACCTACCTGAAAACCAATTTTTGGGGAATGGTTTTCAAGAATATTCCCTAAATATTTTTTTTTAAAGAAAAGCCTTATATAAGTTTTTATCCTTTTTGTTTGATACAATATTTCCGTCCCAGGAAAAAGCGTGAGCATGACACGTGTATTAAAAAAATAACTAAAACTTAAAAAAAGAGTAAGATTGTTTGATGCAATATTTTCGTCCCATGACACGTGTATTAAAAAAATAACTAAAACTTAAAAAAAGAGTAAGATTGTTTGATGCAATATTTTCGTCCCAGGAAAAAGCGTGAACACGACACATGTATTAAAAAAATAACTAAAACTTAAAAAAAGAGTAAGAGCTAATTTCTTGCTCTGCAAGCAACTCCGGTAGACTACCTAAAGATTTTGATGCAGACCATGGTATTTGTGGTCTTGGGGTTTTGTTCAGGCCGGATTTGGCTGCACCTGCTGCAGAAAGGAAAGTAGCCATAGCCTGCCTTCTAAGTTCGCCCTATAATTTCAGGCTGCAGAGTCGTGCAATAACGGCGCACCGGCGCCTTAGATACGTGGAGCACTCGTAGGTTCAAACATAAATTCCTGATTTGATGTTAAGGCAGGGATCTCATTGCAGATCTACATGCATGTTCTTTGTCGGCAGTTTCAGAGGCTGATATAGATGTTCATTGTTACATGGATGAGCTTTTTGATGGGTGAAACTTCGCAGGGATTGCTCCGGCAAAACGGCTATGGCTAAAAACAAGCTGCTGAAGATTTTGAGGCCCGCTCCTTTCCAGATTAACCAGATTTTAAGGCTTGAAATTTTGCTCATAAACGGAGGAATTCAAATGAAAACTCCAATTTAATGTACAATCCCCTGTTTGTCAACAACAGGAAGTATAAGAAGAAGGCTTAGACATGAAGCATGTTTGCTATGATTTGTAAGGCCCATGGCCCTAATTTGCAAGCCCCAAAACAGAGGCCTAGTTGACTCCCAGAGTAGAGACCTCAATTTGCTCAGAGCAAAGCAGAGCAGAACAGAGCCCTCTAGTTGATTCCGAGAGCAGAGTAGAGCCCTCAGTTCGGAGACTAAATGTATTTTGGATGGGTTATCACTCTGATGATGTTCAAGCTTCTTTATATGCCAGAATAAAAAGGAAATACTTATTTGTTATTTCAGAAGTACCACTTTGGTTTTCATGTTTATTCCTACAATATCGATCCTTTCACTATTTGCAACTCATGGTTTGCAAGCTCAAGGTTTGTAGTTTTACGAAATTTTCTCCAGAGAACATGAGTTTTGTGCTTATTTGCTAAAGTTAGATAAAAGATCATGTTTTACGTGCTCTCATGTGGTTATGTTGATAATTTGACGTCCTGCTCCAGCAATCTCCTGTGCTCCTGTAAGAATCGATTGAAGGATTATGTGATGTGATTGAGAGATTATGTCATTAACTGACATTCACAGTCAATTGGCCTTGCCAAATAATACCATTCAACACAAAAAATTTGAAAGAGGAAAGAAGATATTGGCCTTGCCAAATAATATCATTGGGCATGAGAACTTTGAAAGAGGAGGCTCCTAGAAAGCATTTTGCTTATTTGATGAAGTTAACAACCTTGAATAAACTGATACAATATGCAAAGAAACTTTAAATTATCTAAAGTCGTAAGACTAACTGGTTGAATTTGTTTATGGCATGCAGATTATCTTTAAGGCTTCCCTAATATTTGTTGGCATTCTTCTATGTATTCCAATTAACTACCTACTAGCTAGAGCTCAGATAATGCATTTTGAAGAATTATATTACTAGACTGCTTGAAATGTTGCTACCAATTCATGAAAAGAATTGTCATTCGAAGAATTCCACCGAAGAATTCCATCCACCCCGCACCATTGCCCAAAATTCCACTGTAGAATTCCGCCTAGCCTGTTGCCCAGAATTCCACTGCCCTGTTGCCCAGAATTTCACTGTAGAATTCTGCAAGGATAATAGGGTATTCTTTTGACCTTAATATTGATGGAAGATATTGGGTGTGACTAATATTATGCCGAAGAAATCCAGGTATAAGGATTTCCTTTGTAGAACCGTCTTGCCTATGGGCTTAGATGTTCACGAGCTTTAGGGTGACAGAGTTGCCATACTTTTAGAAGTCAAAGAGTCTGCAACAAGCTGGGCCTTTGTTATGTAAGATTTGGAGATTACAGGTTCCTTGATATGGCAAAGGTCTATGTAAAGGTTCTGTATAAATAATAGGATGCACAATGGGCAATTGGTGATGAACCGAGGGGCCTAATGTACCTTTTGGCCCTTGCACTGTTACCATAATCATGCTAACTGTATATTGATTGGTTGCAGGTATGGGTCTATTCTATTCTATTCTATTCTATTCCCATGTGGTGTCTTTTTAACCTTGGTGTCTTGGATAAGCTTTAGGCGATGTGGACAACTGAAGAAAATTGAATACAAGAGCTCATGCTATTTTGGTCAATGACTGCTCGTGGAGGTTCCGAGTTGAAGATGATAAAATTTGATACGTTTGCATATGTTGACTGGTTTGACACTTTTGTTAAACATAGACTAAGGGGGAAAAAAAAAAGCCTTTGCTTAATAAAACTGATGAGTAGAATAGCTTTGATAGATCTAATATTAAATCCTATTGTCTCAAGCTATTAGTATAAATAATAGTTCAAATTTCAGCAGGCAAATGCCTTACTAGCATGCTATTGTACTGGAATTTAAGGATGGTGTCTTGCTATATGGTATACTAGTTTGAAGTAGTTTGTACAAGTGTACCGAAGCTTATGGTCAACTATATTAGGGAAGTGTTCTATTTCTCTATGTATATTGGTGGCCTTTTGACTACTGTTGTATACAACAGAATAACATGGTGGTTGAATGTTTTAAATCTTAAACATTCTTATCTTGTCTTATCATAGGATGATCTAGATCTAAAGATCAAAATGTAACATCTTGGAAGACCTTGGAGGGCTGGTACTGTCTTGGACTTTGTTGTCCATGTATGGCCATATAAGACGGCGGAGGGATTGACCAATGCTGATGTTTGTGCTAGTTTAGGCTAGTCCAAGCCGGGTTTTTTTTTTCTCATTTTTTTTTTTTTGGTCTCTGTGGATGGCGAACCTATGTGTATTTGCTGGTTAGGGTTCTTATCTACTGTTGGTATTCTGGGAAGATAAGGCAGCGATGTTTCAGGCCATATCATGGCAGGAAAAGGGGGGGAGGGGAGGAGTTTGCAGGGAGCTTCTAAAATGGGTACGCTCTTCTATGTGTTTTTTGGTTGCACAAGGGCGGTGGCGTTGGGTGCGACTGTGTTTCTCTTTTTCCATTTGTTAGGTTTGCAAGAGTACAGTTGTTTGATATTCACTGTTGCGGGATTGTTGAGGTGAGGCTGCTCGCAAGTTGCAGTTTTGGGGGTCTTTCCCCTTCACTGGTTACTTCACTTGTTGCTTCACACCAAAAATGATGTCCATATCCTCCTTAAATACCCCCTTTTGAAAATGGGGGATTGACGAACAAAGGACAATTTGTTGAGGAATAGAATAGAATAGAATATATTTGTTAACGTCCACGGAGACCAATAGGTCATGGGACCCATACAATGGGCTAGTACAATCATTACTACTAGGATTAAAAAACCCCTGCCTCGAAAGGTTTTCAAGGGAAAAACCTTTGCAGTAATGATGATATTAGACAAGTGGAGATAATGACTACTGAGGGCTCAGTAATTGCCGACGTTTATCTAGAACCTCAAGTATGTATAATGCCAAGTCATGCACAAATGGTGCTTTGAGAAGTTGTGGAAGCGTGGAATGGAATGCTAAGGTCAAAAAATGATTAGGACTATCTCAAAAGCGTGGCAACCTCGAGGAAGAGTATGGCTTTCATCTTTTTCGCTTCGCGGCAACCGCGGCCGCTCCCATCTACTGTCTCAATCCAGCCTATGGGACCCCGCGGCGAATTGATGCAATAGCTACAAGCTTGTTCCCGGACAATGAAGCAAACAAATAAGCTTGGGCCCCGGTGCCAAGGTGGGATTTATGTGTGCATGATAATGACCCGTTTTCACTTGGGCCAAAGTAATCAAGGCCCCATATCTTTTGAGAGAAAACGACTATTGAGATATTGTTGCAAAAGCTCGTGGATCGAACCCGGCAAGCATCGGCGGTGTTTCGGGTTGCAATGTTCCAATCCGGCAAACCATGTAGTGCAATGCTCTTTCCAACATCGTTTCAAACGCCGAGGAGATTCACCATGGCAAGTGCAAGAACGGGATACCTAACATCATCCATGTGGTGCACCTTGCGGATATAGTGGAGATGGCGCTTCATGGCGTAATGTTGAAGAGGCCAAAACCATCTCTTGTAAAAAGAATAGCATAGGGCACCGTTGTTTTAACCCGAGGTCAGAAGTGAGAAAGGACTTTGCACCGGCCCAAGCTCTCCCAAGCACTAGCACTAATGACAGCCCCCACACTTCAGAACCATACAAGAAAAGCAGGCTCTACCAAAGCCCGAAACAAGTGGGCTTTCCGTGGGCCAATCGCGGAATTTCTCAAGCAAAAAACAATTGTTTTGCATTGCATAAAGTGCTCTCCATCCAGCAGCCACCCGCTTGGTAATACATTGTTCCCAAAGTGTGTTCTAGTTCTGTGTTAGGGGTACTAAGGGAGTATTAGGGGGATTGAAATTTAAAATATTGGGATTTTCTCAGAAAAAAATGAAAAAATGGGGATCTAAGAAATGGGATAGTCTGGGGTCCTAGGGGTAATGAGGGAGTAATAAGGGATTGCAATCTAGAACATGGGGATTTATACTAAAAAAAAATGACGAATAGGGGATGACAAGAAACAGGATAGTCAGGGTGAGTAGGGATAATGAGGGAGTAATAAGGGATTGCAATTTAGAACATTGGGATTTTCTGTAAAAAATGAAGAATGGGCGGGGTGAGGAGAAAAGGGGTAGTCAGGGGTACTAGGGGTAATAAGAGAGTAATAAGGGGATTGAATTTAGAACATGGGGGGATCTCTACTAAAAAAATGAAGAATGGGGAATAACGAGAAATGAGGTAGTCAGCGTTAGTAGGGGTAATGAGGGAGTAATGGGGATTGTAATTTAGAACATTGGGATTTCTACGAAAAATGGGGGATAACGAGAAATGGGGTAGTTAGGGTTAGTAGGGGTAATGAGGGATTGTAATTTAGAATGGGGGATTGCAATTTAGGAAGGGGGGTGAGTAGAAATGGGGTAGTGGGTTTGGTAGGGATAATAAGGGCATAATGGGGGGATACATTAGGGATGTTGGAATTACGTTGTGTAGCTTCTTGTTGTTATATTATGGCAAATGATGTGGCAGTTACAATAGTGAGTGAGATAAGCTCTTTCAAAGTACAATTGAAAGAATGAATGAGTCTCTATCACATTTTTCTGCTTTGCTAGTTGCAGCATTTGATATAAATGAATATCATTGTGTTTTTTCTAAATTTTGCAAATGAACATTGAGGGAATCTATTAAAAAGTGTAACTGTGTTTCAAGCCCTTTCATTTGTCACCATTTGGATACTTGATGCTTCATTATGCAAACTTGTGCAGAGCATTTTCACTTAGGAATTTCTTGCAAGAGCTTCGTTTACTTCTACTTATATGATGCTCTTCTAACATTATGTATGTTCATTCGAGCAGCCAAAAAATGTCATTTGTTTAATGCATTCTAAGAGGACTGAATCAATATCAAGCTCGCAAAGCAAATGAAGAGTAAAAAAACTATATTGTATTTTTGCGCTTAAAAGACAAGCTTAGCCAAGATCCTAGAATGGATGGTGGACACAATAGATTACTAACTACCCATGCCTAGAATTACACTATGTCAAAAATCCTAAGCAGAAACATGTGGTAGAATGCTATTTTGTATAAACCAAGGGGGTACTCAGCTAGCTTTTCTGCCTTCAGGAAAAAACCTTACAATGAGGATGGTGCAATGGTGGCTATAGTAAAAGCTCGGACATTGTATAAAAGCTTCTTTTAAGCCTGTCATTTCTTGATATTCACAATTCTGCCTCAAGAAGTATTCACTGGCGATAAAAACTACCCAGTGGGTGTGGCGATACAAAAACCTACACAATGTAAGGAAATGTTCGTGCGGCTTCTCATACTTATAAGGGTACTAAGATGAGGGGGTTTCCGATTCCCCCATCCTGCATGCCGATGGATGGGCTGCTAATCCCCACTGTCTGCCAAAAAAACAAGCATCCCAATTATGTCACATCATGGAGTGCCATAGATGAGTCATAGGAGGGGAATGGATGGGTGATGCATGGGGCAGGATCCATGATTCCAGGCCATTCAATGAAAGAGAAAGCTGAAATCTCAACCATCAATTGTAGTTGAGGAGTTGCTTAGAAGCTGGAATTGGGCATTTAATCACTTGCCATTGATGGAAAAAAAGGGCACGAATATTAACTGTCGATTTTTTCACGAAAATTTCTTTCCTCTTTTCTCTGTCGGTCGGATCTGGTGGTCGGGCTATGGCAGAGATCAATGCTGCCATCGCAGGCAGGTATTAGTGGTTCGTCCCAGCGCCCTATTGCTCGAGCTGTCATCTACATGAGGCGAGCTAGATTTAGAGGAGTCTTTAAGCTGAGAAGTAGCGAGATGCACTGAAGTGCAGGCAGTCAAAATGGAAGATCTTGAAACGGTTTTGGCATTTCATCTTCTTGCATTACGTGATGAAAAGTGACAGTGATCCGGTTGCTTGGCCTCTTTTCATCCGGCAAGGATTCAATGTCATTAAGCTATTTTACTCGATTTAATGTCCCCACTCTTTGACCAGATGCTGCCGTTCTTAACCCATTCTTAAACGACCCCAATATGTTGATTTTATCAGTTATTCTTCATATGTAACCTTTTATTTCATTGGAATTTTATTGTTGTTGTTGATGTAGTTTAAAGCAAAGCCATTGTTTCTAGCCCTTTAATTTATTTACAGAGGGTAATCTTGAATTCTGCAACTGATTCAAATTCGTCAGTTTCTAACAGATAGCTGAGCCATTGGAGAAGGGTTTGGCAGAGGATATTGAAAATGGAGCTGTAAGCATAGACTGACCACGTAAGAGGTTTGGCGATTTTTTTCAGGAGAGATATGACCCCGGGGGCTTCACCCCTTTATATAGAGCATATGGCATGTGCGTGCAAGGGGTCGACTGAAACCCCCCTGTATACGGCTTTTTGCGAGCGAAACCCCCCAACCATACGTACATACGAATTTTAATTTTTGGCCCCTTATCCGTAGATGTACTCCATTCCCAACTAGCAATCCATATACCCTTTTCCATACATATACTGGACACCATAAGAAAAGTCCTAACCCTTGTAGCACATATGGTAACACATCATTTTTTGAATATTTTTTTAGTCATTACAAGAGCTAGCTAAGCTAGTTTGTTGTAGGGGGGGTTTGATTATCCAAATACAAGCCCATATTAAATGGAAGGTTAAAAGGGGGTTTAACATCATAACCTATGGCAAATAAAGACTATACAAAGTGAATGCCATATTATCAATTGCCATATTCCTAAGGTGGCATATTACTAAGGTGGTATATTACTAAGGAATTGCCATATTTAATGAATTGTCAATTGCCATATTCAAAGATATTCGCCTTGCTTTATATTGGGCATTGCTTCCTATTCGGCCTTCCTATTCCTTCCTTCCCCTAGTCGCCTTCTTTTCCTCCCTTCTTTTCCTCCCTGCTTTGGAATGGCGGGACCAAGGGTTGCCCAAAAAGGCTATGGCGGATCACATTTAACTCTTTTCACTCTAACATCTTATTTGCTTTTGTTAGTTTTAGTTGGGCATGCAAATATTGTAAGCATAAATTTAATGCCATATAATTGTGATAATCGACTATTGTTATACATCTTTTCATTTGAAAGTCGCTACATTTTCATTTCATTTAATAATCGCTAATTTAAGTTTAATGCACAACTTCAATGATCAAGTTAGGAGGAGGACCTGAATCTTGACCTTCCACTTTCATCTTTTAGTTTATGTTTAAACATATATGATAAGTTCACCAATTTCTATTAAAATGATGATGACTCTTGAGCCAATATGGTCTGTGTGTCTACAACATGCAACTGGAGATATTAGAATCTACAAAGATATACTCATGCATGATAGAGACTGTTGTTGGCCAACCCATTTTAACCGTTAGTACCAATGAACCCCACATGCGGTTTGAGTAAGCCCATTAAAGGCCCATGTAGACTTGCCAATTTTCGTGTCTTTTTCCCCCGACTTGGGACCGCTTTGACATTGGCAACCGTGGATATTTCCTTGTTCGCCAACAAATGCTTCAAAGTTATCCGCCTTTGAATTATATCCTCCTATATGAAATCATAAATTTAGTACAAAGATAGATAGCACAAGCTACAAAAACTATCTTTGATGCTGAGGACTTGAAGCAAAAAGATTTTTCTACAGGATTAAAGCAGCAGGTCAGAAGAGCACAAAATGATCAGGACTGATCCTGGCAATCAGCAAACCTGTGTCAAATCATCAAAGCATCAAGCATCACTTTCCTATAGCTCAAGATGGAAGTTTGGAAGCAATAAGTAATGGTGATAGTGTTCCGTTTTAAATTATCCAACAGCAAGGTTTGAAGCCAGACAACAAATGCGCCTGCAACATATATCAACATCTTAGCTGCATGTGCAAGTGCGTAGTTATTAGAATATGGAAAACAAGTTCATGCTTGCCTTATAATAAATGGTTATGGTCAAAGTATTGCTGTAGGATGTACTTTCGTTGACATATATGCAAAATGTGGAAGTATTGACAATGATAAGCAAGTTTTTGATAGAATGCCCATTCAGGTCCTCATCCCATGGACCATCTTGATTTCAGAGTATGCTGACCAGGGAGATAGGCAAGTGGCATTAGTGCTTTTTGGGCAAATGAAGAAACACAGGTTGGAGCCAGATGAGGTAACCTATGTTACTATTTTGCATGAATGTGCAGCTTCTTAGATCAAGGATTAGTTCATAGTTCATGATAAAAAATGCCACATCAAGAAAAAAATCAATATACCTGTTGAAAGTAAGGAATCCTAGAAAGTGGTAAATCGCAATAACTGGGAATTGTGTTAATACCATGTCATGTTTGACTTTGGTTTTTAACAGTGACTTTATTTTTTAACAGTAATAATTCAGCCATGAACAAGAGGCAAAGACAAAAATCCTAATTAATGCTCACTAACCTGTAAAATGCAATTAAACTTGCACCCTATACTCTTCAAAATGTAATAAAGATTTGTGTTGTAAAAAGGAAAACCATCAAAAACACAATCCATAAAACCATGGCGTTGGAACAACAAAGGACGTCATTGCTAGATAGCTCTTTTTATCTATATTAAGTTTAGAATAAAAAGGTGCACTATAGAAAACCAGATGACAGATAATGGCATCCAAACATGGCAAATCTGTAACCGGCCAAGGAACAAATCTGTAAACGGATTGTTTTGAAGAGGAACAAAAGCAAAGTCGAAATATAAGGAAGTACAAAGAAGACATTGACATGCACAGAGCGACCTAACCTGTGGGTTAAACAAAAAACTCGATGAAGAAACTTGTTGAAAACTTATTTGAAAAACCTTGTTGAAACTCATTTGAAAATCGTTATTGAAACCGGTTGATGTTCCAAAACGGCTTCCGGCACAAACTCGATATTATCCCTCAAAAAAAAAGAGGTAGAACATGGTCGGATCGAGAGAATCGAGAGAAGCTTAAAAGTTTAGAATAAAGAAAATTTAAAAGCAAAGCAAGAAAATGCATTGCCTCCAACTTGATTGCTCCCTTAGTCGAATGCAAACCCTGTCATCAAAAAAACGCTCTAGGTATGTTCTAGGCTTATTTTTCCAGCTCAAGAAAGCTGGAACTTGCTGGAAGAAATGCACACAAACGAACACGACTGCCAAGAACACAAGACCCGTCCAAGATTCAAGGCCTATACCCTACACCCCTAGAAGGATCCATACGGGAGCGCCATCTCCCGCTCGACCACCTCTACCGTACAGGAAACGGTGGTAGGTGGGAAAATTCGTATGGCGACCAGGCCGTTAACGGACCCCTAACCCAGTAAAAAATACCCCTACCAGTCACGAAGGTGGGTTGTACGTGTTGTTAAAGGTGAAGTCCCCTTGGATATGACTGGGATTTGCTTGCAGCATGCTCCATTTGGATTTTCGGTTGGATTTGCGTGCAGCATGCTCCATTTGGGTTTTCGGTCTTGATAAGCAGGTAAGCTTGGTTTGGGAGCCTTTGACATAAATAAATTTGTTGTAGCTGAATTATTATGGCCTGATGTTCTTTTGTGCAGGGGGTAAAATAAATTTGTTGTAGCTGAATGGTTATGGTATATTTGTGTGTGCAGGGGCTTAACATCCTTCTTGATGATACATCACCTAATGAAGTAGATAAAGGGCTTCTCTCTGCAGTCGCAGCACCGAGGTTGATGGAACTCGTATACTTTATTGAGGCACATAAACTATGTATAATTTGTTGTACATTTTGCAACTTATTAATAGTATTAAATTGGTTATCTTCAATATTGATATATCTTATGTGGTGTCTTTATTTGCATCGAATAGTATATTGCAAATTGGCATGTATACATTGTCGCTAGAAATGGGTATGGAACACATTGGATATGGAAACAGGAAACACATTGCATATGGAAACAAGGTACAACTGAAATGATTTTTAATAGGAGGATTTTAAATTATAAATCATATATAAAGCGGGAAATGTTGCTAGAAAAGGTATGCACCCACTGGTTGTGAGGAAAGGAGTATGAATATTGCATATGAAAAGGGGTACAAATAAAGAGATTTTGGAGTAAGGGGATATTAAACTAGGGGATTGTTAAGAAAAGGGGTATTAACTAAGGGGATATTAAACTGCAAGATCACAAAAGGGATGGTTGAGAAGAGGAGTATGAACGAAGTAAGTGGACGTTAAACTTCAAAATTACAAAGAGGGAATTGTTGAGAAAAGGGGTATGAATATTGGTTGCAAGAAATGGGTACGAATATTGTATATGTCGAAATAGGGTATAATTTTTTTTTTTTTTTTAAGTAGGGGATATTAAACTACAAAACCACAAAGGGGGGATTGTTGCCATAAATGGGTACGAACAATAGTTGTGAGAAAAGGGGTATGAACATTGCATATGCAATGGGGGATATAAAAAAATTCAAATAAGGGGATGTTAGTCTATAAAATCATGGGGGGGTGTGGCCAAATACCCCGTTTTCTTTAAATCATGTCTATTCCACGAAAAGGGGGATTTTGAGGGGGTTTTTATGGGGGATTTTAAGGAGGATGTGGGCATCATTTTTTATGTGCTTCTCTTCTTCCTTTGCCAGGGCAGATCCATGGTCCTTCTTGCGCGCTCTTAAATTCTTGTGATAACTTTAGCTTAAATTAAAACATACAGAGGCAAAAGCGACCAAAATTCTTCCTTCTCTACTAAGCTATGTTTCAAGCTGGTAGATTGTGCAATAATGTAAATAGACATGGCATTAGCAAATGTAGTGTGTTTTAGGGCATCTACTGTCTAAATTTTGTGTTTTTTCTCTTGGATCCTTTATTTGAAAGCTCAGTGCCTGAGGAGCATCTTTTTTTAAAGTTCAGACGACTCTTTTTGCAACCGTTGTGTATTGGTTCTTATAAATTTAGGAATTTAGCATATTTTATACGATTGGTATTTTGAGTTCTAGGTCTCCTGGCTAGGATTTGGTCTCATTTGGGGGCAAGGAGTTAATGATAAAGATGGATTTAGAGATAAAAGAGTAGAAACCACATTCACAACATAACAATGTTGAATTTAGAAACGAGCTACAAAGGTTTCCCGAACCAAGAGGACAGCGTGTCTGCGTATTGCACATAACCCGGATGATTTAGGTAGAGATCTACCACAGCTTTGTATCCGCCTTCACTAGGATGGACGTGGTCCCAGTATACTGCCCGCTCTGGATGTTCGCATACACTGTACAGCTTCTTTTTCTGAAGGTCTGTGTCCCCACATAGATTGGAGCCGACTCCTTCGCAGCAGGCTCTTAACGTCCTATTAAACCCTGAAGAACAAGGTTTGTTTTTTTTTTTAGCTTCGCTTCTTTCTACTGATTTTTTAATCTAGGAAAAAATGGGGTTTTTTCCCCCTTTCTTAAACCTCATAACAATCTGTAAAGGGTTGGTCATGAGATTGATGTCTGTGTGCCATCTTACTGGTAAATTTGTACTTACCTCCATTTAAGATAATTTGCTTGAAAGCCTTATTTTGGTCCAAGATAATGAAACGTCCTCCTGGGAGTTTGTTGAGCTCCTTGACCCCAACACTTAGCAGATTATTGTGAAAGGCTTGTAAGTCATCTGTGTCGTTTGTGCACTTCGTGTAGTTTGTCTTCACTGCATTCTCAGGTAAACATCCAAAAGGGGGCAGATTTAACACAATCATATTTCTCAGCCCTAAATCATAAAGCTTTTTCAGGTTTCCCAGGATTCCATTTACTACCTCCTTAGTTAAGTTTTGATAGTTCTGCATGAATCAAAACATTTTATTAATGACATATATTCTTAAATCAATTCTAATAATGTGTAGCATTAATGACTAAATCTGCTTTACCGTTCTAAGATCTTGATGCGTAGCATAATCATTCCCAGCTTCGCATATCAAGGCAAGTGAATTAGCTAATGTTTGCTTTGAATAGTAACCAGATTTGACTATATGAGACAGTTGGGCCACCTGAACGGTAAGAGGTGGCAAACCATACCCGAAAGTCACTCCACTACCAGAGATAGCAAAATTAATGCCATGCTTCTTTGTGTGGATGAGCAATTCTATGTAATTTGTTGGTGGGGGCATTCCAAGTGTTGCAGCTAATAAAGAAGTATTCTGAAGGTTAGAATTTTCATAGCAAAGAAATGAAATCACATGGAATATAAAAAAGCTATCTTTATTATATAAAAGTAAAGATGGCAATTAGCTGGAGCGCAGATGTAAATGATTTACCAAAAAGATCGGTTTGTATATGACCATCAGAAAATCGACCTGACGGCTGTCCAGGCCACGTAATTCCATATGGTTTGTTCCAAGCTCTTGTCAGTGGAAGGTTACCTATGTCGACATAGGAGTCACCAAATACAAACAGAGCTTGAAATCCATGTACTTGACCTGATAACATTGTATATTTTAAAGTGAGGGGCACTAGTTCTTTGTGTCTACTAGTATAGAAAAAGCTTTACCTTGCAACTGCTGTAAACCCAGGAAGAGGATGGAAAAGGCAGGCAATATGCGAGGCATCATCGTTGAGCTCTGCGGTGCCAAGCAAATGTGAAAGGAAGCAGCTAGCATGTGTACAGAATGTGCAATGCATCTTTTTATGGCCCTCCCTTGTTCTGCTATAGAACACCAGTCATACAGATTTGATTTGGGTCTAAGAAGCATTCATTTTTCTGTTGAGTCAACTGTTCTTGATGATTTTGCCCATTGTGGCCCCCTGTATCCTTGACACCATATGTTAGATGCTCAATTATGCCACTCTGTGTTTGTCCACAATGGACCTTTGAGATTTGCATGCATTCAACTACCGTAGTGAATGAACTGGGTCCCTCAAGTGACACATATGCAGTAGTTTCTACCTGTTTCAAATGTAAAGCTGGATTAAGATTTGGAATGTCAACAATTTCATTGACAAATAAAGCCTGATGATGCAAACTAAAGCCTTCCCTTCTAAAGCATGAATAATGTTGAAAAAGACTAGTAACTACCTGCTCCTTTTGTCTTAGATGTCCACCAACCCAATTTATAACACTCAATCCTTAATTTCTTATTTAGTTGAAGGAAGGGAACACCTCGGAGTCTCACCCACGTTTCCCACCCAGTGGTAGCTAATGGACCCAGTAGTAGCTAATGGGTAGTGGTAGCTAATGGACCTCCCACCCAGTGGTACCTAATGGACCCAGTAGTAGCTAATGGGTTTTGAACGAGGTCTAACAAATAAGTTTAACCAACGACGGTTTAAACCCATGACAACCCAACTAGAGGTCTAACGACCACGCTATCACTGTGACCCACTTTGTCTTTCAATTGCACTAAACTTTCCATTAGTAGGAAGTCGAAAAACTTGTTGGTGTTTCAATTGGTAGGAAGTCGAAAAACCCGTTGGTGGTAAACCCATTTTATCTTTCAACTGCACCAAACTTTCATTTGAAAGTTGCAAAATCTATTGGTAATAAATGCTCCAATGCCTTCTTCTACTCCAACTAAGAATGGTTTTACGTCATTGATGCCATTTGTTTATGAGATAACAATGTTAATGTTGCCTTCCATCATACAAGAAGAGAATTGAACTCGAACCTTAGATCATTGATGAGCTTTCGATAACATGCCCACCAAATTTGATATACAAACGCTAGAATTATATAGAATTGGTACTTTGGAAGCTTGGACGAAAAGTTAAAGCCAATTGATTTGTTTTTGTGGCATATGGGAATATATATGAACGTGCCATACTAGAATGAGCATTCTCATCATACTCATTTATTTTAAAAGCTATGGTTTGAGTTGCAGTTTTTACTCCGTTGGCTATGTGTATTCGAATATTTGCCTCTATTTAGACACTGATGCATCATTTCAGCGTCTTCTTTTAAAAAAGAAGTTGTTCAACCTGCACTTCATCATACTAGAATAGTTGTAGGTCTGGAGCATTAAACTCTACGAATTCTTGCTAAAGCAGGGCCATGTGAGTTGTTACTGATACTCATAAATACATCAATTTTACCAGTTCTTATGTCTTTCTGGAGTATGAAAAAATCTACTTTGATTCTCTTAACTTTTGTTTCAATGCTTTGCTTTTCTTCCTTATATTTACAAGAAATTTATCGCGGCGACCAAGGCCGCCGCGAACATTTCTTTTGTTCCAACCCTGTGAAATTGGATTTACCATAAGTTTCAGACCTTATTTAGTAATAGATTTGTGACAGTTCAAAATGCGCAAAACAAAAGGCATTCTTGAAGTAATTGAACATATAGGATTTGAAGCTGCGTTGTTGTTTCCAGTACTCATGCTTGGTAACATTGATTTGAATTGGTAATTTCTATTTGGTGGACATGTGGATTGCATATCTTTTAGCTTGTTTTCTTGAGTGTCCACATGGATACCTCCTATTATTATTGAAGAGCTTGGCATGCAAACACTTCATACTTATAATGTTGTTCTTAATTGTTGTATTACCTCTGAAACGAGGTTAAGACACTATAAGCTATCTGCATGCTATGACTTTAAACGAAGCTTGCCATTGTGTATTAGACTTTTCAAAGATGCTCCATCGAGAGATGGGCAATGTCACCATTATATAGCTCAAGTCGTTCTGAGAATAAAAGATTCAATTGCAAGTGTCCATATGGTATCTGTATTGTTTATTATGAAATAAATATGTCAAGGCTGGAAAACAAACTTGATATCACATCATGTAGGCATGGCCATTTATTTTAAATGGAAATTTATAATGCACGACTGAACATGCACATTTGCTTCTTGACAGGTTCTTATTTGAACCAAACAAATGTTTTTCTTTCACTAACTATTACATAAATTTGTTACTATGTTATACAGTGCTAGGTGATTAACCTTAGTATATCAAAGTTCTAGCACTCCATAAGATGAGTATACTGTTCATCCTTCCAATCTACTTGCTTCTGTATTGGGAGGTCATAGTTTGGAAAAGATAATTAAGGGGCTAACCATAGCTTTGGAACCAAACCATGGTGAAATTCACTCCAAGGTTAGTTGAAAGTTAGCCTAGCCTAGGGGTTAACTTGTAAGTTGCATCAATTAAATCTTTAGGGGATACGTGGTGGCTTTAAAGCACATTGGTGGCTTTATGCTTTAAAGCACATTCGCAACACCATTGGTTGCGGACTTTCCAATAGCTATTTCATGAAGCACTGATTTGTGTCATCGAATTTGAAGCCTGGACCAGAGCTTGTGGATCACTCTAAAGGCAATCCAGAAGATCAACCAGGAGAGGATAATAGCCTGGAGAGGATAATAGCCTGTCAAAGGGGAGAAGGAATAGGAGATTAAGATCTGGTTTATTTTGGGTTCAAATCCCAACCACTAAAGCTTTGAATTTTAACAGTGCTTTGTATTTTAACATGAAGCCATCACATTGCTTTAGTTGATAAATTCTCACAAATTCCCTTTGCACTTCCTGATACAAAATACAGAAGACAAAGCATCCGTATATACCTGCGAATCCATCTTCAACATCCATATATACTTCTTGATCCATCTCCAACAGAAGAAAGGAAGGCAATTTTGGTAATAATGGATCAAAAGCTATTTATCCAATCAAGGAACTATGGGTCAAAATCTTGAGCAAGACTAGATTGAACTCCAAAGAACCATATTCCTTAAGTTATAAGATTCTTCAACAATTTCCTCCTCCAATAAGGATAATTCCTTTCTGCTGCCAGAAGTCTGGAGGAGGCATGACTTTAGCACCAAGATAACATAAAGGCAACGAATAGACTTAAATAGATAGTAGACTTCTAGACAATTCCATCAAATAAGCATCCAATATGTTCAACTACATAGACTTGCAGATAATTGCATACAAAACTCAAGCAAAGGAATACAAAGAGCCAATAAACACTATCAACGAAAGCTTCTCAAAGAGCAGGCAGTGGCTTTATTGGACTCTTGGCTTTGTGTAAGATTTATAGCAATGCAATTTCCAAGTTGAAGTGTTCAGTTAGAACATCCTAAAGTCTGGGGTGAGAGTGTGCTGGACAGCATAACATAACAAATAAGTAGCAGCAATTGTACTTACACCAATTCCTGAAATTAGAATCTAGGCGAACACAATGCAATTCCAAGAGTTATGCAGTGGTGTCAGGAGCTATAGCTATAGACTGTGCTCACTTTTGGGAAGTCTAGAGTCTGCATTAGTTTCCATTCAATGGATGTAATGGGCCCAGAGCTGTTGGAGATGGACATGCCAAACATCCCTATTCCCGCCAGAGATGGACATAAAAACATCCCTATTCCCGCCACACTCTGTTAATGCTAGATGATAGAAGTTTCCTGTTAGGCAGTCTAAGATAAATAAGCAAAGGGGAAGGTTCAGAGCTTAACCTGGAGCTATGCCGGAACTGGGCCTCCATAACTGAGCTCCCATTTTGCCCTTTAAATCCCTGTGCTTACTTTGGAGCTATCTGGAACTGGGCCTCCGTAGCTGAGCTCCCATTAAAGGGCGGAAGACCGTATTTATCATCCGGGATGTGGTTATTCTGGACACCCATTATCAGCCACCAAGAACCGCGCAGTTGCAAGCCCAAAAACCAACTGTTTTTTGCCCTTTTTTGATCGATTCTGCTCTATTTCGCCTCAAATCTCTTCCTCTCTTCATCAATCTAGCATAAAAGGGGCATACAAAGCGATTGGCATGCTTTTTAAAGCGGATCAAACCGCCCACGGAGCAGGAAGAGCGATCTGATCAAAATTTTTGCCGCCGCCGCACAGTTCTACGCCTGATTTTTTGTCCGGATTAACCACTTTTTGTCCGGATTAACCACTTGGCTGATATCCGATGTCCGGATTAACCACCCTGGCTGATATCGGATGTCCGGATTAACCACCCTGGCTGATACCGGATGTCCGGATTAACCACTCTGTTTTGTCCAGAAAAACCACATCCCGGATGATATATACGGAGTTCCTTAAAGGGCTCCTTTTTTGTTGCAGACTTCAAGAATAGCCTTTGCCAAATTTTCAAACAGAGCAACAGATTTCTTCAAGGACATCATCTCAACTTCTCTATGCTCAATTCTTGGGAAAGGGGCTTTCTTACAGTCCTCATTATTTGGCCTTTTGGGCAATTCAACCTGATGCATCGCTTCAGGCAATGCTAGTCCTATATGGCTACAACTAGTTATAGGCTTCCGCTGCCACAGTCTTCTCTGGACGTTTTGTTTTCAAAACAACAAACACAAAGTGTCCCCAACCGCTGGCACACCATTCCTGTAGAAGATATCAAATTTTTTTTGAAGCAATCCGATGTATCATGTGGAGGCTTATCAGTTTCTTTCTGCCTCAACTCCTTGGCAAGCGAGACGATCATCTCGACCTTTCAGATCGACTCTTCGAACAAACAAAACTTCAAGACATATACCCTTCTCAAATTGCCGACATAGGCATCTTCCAGTCATGAACAGGCCTGCATTCATCTAGACCCTAGCAAACTTCTTGCATTCTGGAAAAGCATTTTGTTAGGATAATAGCTATCCAAAATTACTGTCACAGAATTAGCTCCAGCGATATTATGAAGATGAAAGAAAGAAAGAGGCGGAGTTGCTAGAGCTCAAGAAGTACAGAATTGTAGGCCAGATCTGCTGTGGTGCACCAATGAAATCTATTAGGAACCACCACGAAATCTCTGCCACGGTGAAACCCCAGGAAGCATTGGGGGCACCGGAAGCTCTGACCTCGTTGCTCCGATGAGACTTGAAGGCGGATAGGTGGATATCCGTAAGGCGGCGGCCGACTCCAAGAGATGGCCTGCAGGCGAGGATGGCGGATTGCTTGAAGAGCCACGGACGGATTGCTTGAATAGCAAGAAAGGGAAAAAATTTAAACTTTTTATTTTTTGTTATTTTTTTATGTATACGTGTCATGCCCAGGTTTTTTCCTGGGGCGGAAATATTACCCTCAAACAGAAATTGTACCTGCTTTATATATGTATTGATAGAGCTCATAAAATATATATTTTATCTACACATATATAACTCATTCTCCAAAGATTCGATTCTTTTGTCCTTTTTTATATAAATGACACGTATGCATATTTTCCGGTTCTTTTTCCTGGGTACAGGGTTTTTAGATGTGATTCCCCGGTGGAAGTTTTAGCTCTCCCGTCTTCAACGAAGAATGTGGCATAAAGTGGAAGACATCGCCTTAAACACGTTTTTCTGCTGCCATAGCTTCTTTGCCGCCATATTGAATGGCCAACGTATTCCTTTGCTTCTGCGCCTTGCGTGATTATGACAGAAAAGAAAAATACTTCAGTGGAGGTGCCAGAGAGCTAAACCTTTTCTATTGCAGATCTGGGGCTAGTTGCAAATCTACTTCTTCAAGTGATGGTTATGTTCTCTACTCCCGACCTAATTGTTTGCATATTTTCTTGAAGACTTGAATAATGTTCTCCTGAAGAATGAACTGCTCTTCCAGTAGCTCTGCTATGCGCGCCCAATGTATTTGAAGTTTACTTTCAGAAGGCCAGTGATGGCAGGATTAGTTTTTTTTTTTGCTGTGTCCAATTTTAGCTAAGTATTGCCCATGCCTAGATGTATGGTCTTCACACTGGTATGCTCTAGCACCGCACCCATGTATGCTCCATCCGGAATAACCACCATGAGCATAGATTTTCTGGGTCTAAAGCTGCGACCAAGGGCAAATTCCGAGCCTCTGTTAATTGATCCACTGTCCAGCCACAACTTCTGGCTGTTTGCATCAAATTGTTGAATGAAATGAGTGATGTTATTTTCAAATCCGTAGGCATCGCATCTATATCATTCTCCCAATACAAATTAGGGCCTTCAGCCCCCTTCTTTTCTGGTGGCGAATGTTAGCAGTAGCTACAGATGTTCAATTCCATCGACGGATCAATTCCATCAACTCCGTCGCCAAGTATGGTTCCCACATTTTTGTTTGATGTGTACCCGTTCAGGATTTCTCTAGGTTGAGGATTTAAATAGATGCAAGTTCCTTGCTTCGTGATAGCCTTGAGGTTGCAAATATCAGGGTTCTGATGACCTACATTTAACATGTTTAAACTTACTGCATCACTAGCCTTGCTAGTTTAATGCCCTGAAAACCATATTAATAGTTTAAGGCCCTAAAAACCATATTAATATAACATCATATGCATGGAGTTAGAAATCCATCATATCAAATACTATCTACGAACCGTTTAACAATTTATAATACCAGTCTACTCATGGGGAGACAAAGATATCTCTAATTCGAGTGTACAAATTGCGTTAATAGATATATTGATCGTTAATAATAGGTCCAATTTCATAGGTTTGGAAAGGCAATTACCTTATGTCGCCGCGTCTTAATCACAGATTACTTCCTTCTAGAACACAAGGTGAGAAAACGCAAGTCCAAATCATGCATGTTTTTAAACATGTTGGTAAGATGAATGAAGAGAAATGTTCATGGCAGCCAAGATGAAGAGAAATGTTTGCGGCGGCCTTGGCCGCCGCGATAAATTTCTTGTAGATATAAGAAATTTATTGCTATGACAGAATATTGTGTTTATTCAGAACGATGTCAGTTATGGATATAAAAGTTGAAGTAATCATGTTTATTTTTGGAGAATTTTCACCCCATATGTGGTAGGATATCCAACATGAAGACGAAAATGGACAACGGGTATATATTCTTTGACACCTTAATTTGAAACTGTAACAAAATCTAAGACATAACTAATATTTCCAATTAGTTTTTATGCATCACATTAACAAGCATGGATCTACAACTTCTATGTAACCATCTTGCTCTAGAAGATGGTAAAAAAAACCAAATGTCACAATTCTATTTCCTTTGGTACAATTTATGCTTCCCTTTGGGTTGAGCAGCACAACCCGACTGCCCTCGTCAAAGCCTAGTTCAGTTTAGAGATGCCATTTCTTAGCTGCATGTTATTACGCACTAGCACCTCTAGTGATAACCAACACAACAAAAGGGAAGATCATTCATAGAAATCATTATCCAATGGGCCCCAACCTTTCCAGGCTTTATCCCATACCCATAGACCATATCAATTGCTCCCCCTTCCCCGAGATGCTTGCCCTCAAGCATGTGGAACACACCAATATTGCCACTAGGAATTGAAACTTGGCTCTAATACCAAATGTTACACGCTAACATCTCTAGTGATAATCAACATACCAAAAGGCCAGATTTTTCATGGAAATCATTATCTAATGGGCTTTATTCTATACCCCACAAACCATATCAATCGTTAGTGCATAACATTTGGTATCACAGCCAAGGTTCAAATCCTCATGGCAACATTGATGTGTTCCACATGCTTGACGGCAAGCATCTCGAGGAAGGGGAGGAATTGATATAGTCTGTGGGATATAGGATAAAGCTTTGAAAGGTTGGGGTCCATTGGATAATGACTTCTATGAAGGATCCACCCTTTTGGTGTGTTGGTTATCAGTAGAGGTGCTAGTGCGTAACATTTATATTGAGCACTAGCCTCTCTGGTGCCAACCAACAAGCCAAAAGAGTGGATCCTTATTGGGCCCTAACTTCTCCAAGGATTTATCCCAGCCCAACTATATTCGTAACATTCCTCCCCTTCCTAGAGGATGTTTATCCTCAAGCACCTCAAATCACGAGAGGAAACATGCATTCCTACCAACTATCCTTGTAGTTGCCCCAATAGGGAATCGAACCTGTGTACCAATGTTAAGCACTAGCCCCTTTAGTGCCAATCGGCAAGCCAAAAGGGTAGATCCTTATTGGGCCCTAACCTCTCCAAGATTTTATCACATGCCCTGCTATGTTCGTAACACATATCAATGAAGCATGAGAATCATATGAAAGGGTCCACCTTTTTTGTTCAAAATATCTCACCCCAGTACAACTTTGTAGACGAAAAGAGAAATTATGTTGGGGGTACGCGAAGCTCGTCTATACGGAAGCGAGCAGTGCACAGAGGAGGTCTGGCTATCATTAGGGATCATCAGCCCTCTAATCCATGGACAGCTTCTATATTTTTCGGGTGGATTCACGCTATAGTGGATCAGTTTTGGTGTCCCCAATGTCCCTCCCCTCCAAATAGCTTGAAAGTATAGCTTATATTTGTGGTTTAAAAAATGCAATTATGGTTTGAGAAATTCTATAGTATTAATTATATTGTTGCTTTTTTTAGTAACCAGTGAGTAATTCTAATAATAACCAGCCACTTTGTTAATGTTGGAGGAAATCCCTTCAAATATTCAAATGGTGGAGACATGTAGAGGGAGTTGAGGGAGTTTTTTTCCTCATTTATCAGCTTTGATAAGTCTGCCATGTGAAGCAGCTTTGTGAAAACCGAGAAGAAATACCGCAAATGAAACTAGATTCTCAATGGTCTGAACATGTCTGGTATGATCAATATCTATCCATGGAGTCTCTGGAAGAGCTGCCTGCAGGTCAACAGAGTGATGATCCTCCACAAATTTCAGAGCCTCTTGAACACGGGCAGTCCTACACCGAGCCTTTGCGCTTTGATCCAATCGAAAACCTCGGCCGAAAGTGATGCGAAAGCAAGTGTCATTGCTCGCCCGGCCGGGCAAGACAGGAGTTGGGGCTGCCGCCCGGGCATCCCGAGAGGTATCCAGGGCACCCCCAGAGGCACATCAGCCTACATGCACCCTAGAAGAGGGGCGATCACCCGCAAGTGATCCCTTCCCAAGCAATGAGAGGAAGAGGGCATCACGCATCCGGTTTCAAAGGGGGCATGCTTGATGGGATCAAGACCGGAGTCTCCAAAACACAATCTACCGGGGTCTCAGAATTATATTGAGAGGAAGAGCAATCCACATACCTCTCTCAACCCGGGGATTCCAAGAGCTCCCTCATCTCGCCACTAATTGCATGCCACTTTCTACAGCCCGCGCCTCTTCATGCATGCCGAGACCCGCGCCCTTCCCCTTTACTGGAGGATTCTTCCTCCTCGCCATCTCCCTTGGCTTCAGCCCCAAGCCATGAGGCTCAATCGATCCCCCATCAGCCTGTCTGGCAGGAGCCATGACATCTGAACCAGTCCGGAAATCAGCTGTTTGCGGCAACAAACCACATGCAAAACAGCTGATGCTATACACCTCCGAAAAGAGCTCGGAACAAGCTTTCCAACGAGCCTAAGCATGCCAAAATCTGACACCAGATAAGAGAGATATCGCCGATCAAAGTTTCGCCATCAGAACCCCAACCACCCAATTCGACCGCCTTCCATCTCAACTGAGCCGCCTGATATTTCGCCTGAAACATAGTTAATTTTGAAGAGGCACCTTAATGGATTTCATTTAGCGGGATAAATGGCATCTTGGTGATGCCCAGAGGAGGCATAAGTAGCCAAGATTATTTACCATGAGCACGAGCTATTTATGGACAGTGGTTAGTTGATGTTGTCAAGGACTTCAAGATGAATATGGTTTAATGGCATATGTGGTTCACAATGATATGTTGATAAGAAGGGCAGATTGGTTTCAAGCTTGTAATTTCATTTGTTACAATGCATGTATGCTTTTCATTCAACTGAGGAAGTGTGGTGCTCCAATGGGAAAATGGAAGTCTAGATGGGTTTGATTCCTTGGGATAAAGATTTTAATGTTTGAAGAAGATTGAGGCAGTATAAGCAAGCCCGGTCAACTCATTGATTATGTAGAAAGAAATTATTATATTCATGACAGCGAGCAAGGGAAGAAAGAATAATTATGGTGATAAGTTGGTGTTATTTCTTCTATATAGTTGGTCGTGAAGGTTTAATTCTATGATCGATGGGATACACCATTAGTTTGGAACGACCCATGAGGACATTGGTTAAATTTTAGAAAGAGAGAATGTAACGAGCTTGGCCCGTTAGCAGGCATGTAGTTTACATTTTATTATTGATGCTTACAGAAAATATTCCAATTGATCATTACATGAGAAATACATATTATATATGAATATATTATACATTTTGGGCAGTTTTGCTGGCTAAAATTTGGAGCATCATATCTCGGCAACCTGAGATCCAATTCAGGTAATTCTTACTTTATTGGAAAGGTCTTCAAATCAGCTTTCCGGATTGTGTCTGATAAGTCCGAAATTCATCTATATGAGGGAGATATGGTAGAAAGAGTGAAGCTGTATCAGAATTGATTGCACCATTGTATCTCTTTGTGCAGCTTGCTTCTTGGAGCTAGGAGCTGAAAGGAGGGGATATTTTCAGAAGAAAATAGGTACAAGGAGTCAAAGCATCATCATTGAAGTGGTTCTCAGGTGGGTGGTTTTCCGCTTACACCAGGAGAAGCTTAGATTGCTTGGATAATTCTTGTTGAAAAAGAATCATGATTTAATAATTTGAATTAAGAGTATAAAGGAATCTGGGTGATCCTGAATGTGATAATGTGAGATTGAATGTCTTTTGCCACATTGTATATAAGAAGAAGTAAGAACTAAGCTAAGCTTATTGTAAGAAGTCTGGGAATAGTCCTTAGAATTATAGATAGTAGGGCAGACCTTGTATATTGTAAAGGGGATCCTGACAACAGCAATACAGAGATCGTTCTGCTTGGAGAAGCCAGAACTCAATTGGAACCTTGAGATCATGTAGCTTATGGGGGCTGCGTGGAGGTTCTAAAAAGGGCACGAAAGGCGCCATCGGTTCCATGAGACAAGAAGCTAATTTAGAAGCTAGACAAAGATGTATATATACCTTTGGTGATTAGATTGAAGTTAAGATGCTAAAATAAACTATGATAGGGAATTGCACTGCTAAGAAACAACCATGGAGGTTATGTGCATATGTTAATCTTCCAGTTAGATAGTAAGAGAATGTATGCCAAAGCGGCCTAAAGAAGCTTATGGGGGCTTCTGCAGTATGGCAATGGCATGAAGTATTGCTGACCAAATAAAATGCTAAGTTATGTAATTAACTTATTAGTAAGAAAAACAAGCTAACATATTGAATTGCATATGAGTATTCTGTAAAATGTTCCACTCCTTATGGAGGGAGTGACTTTGGGGAAGCATACCGGTAAAAGTATGTTGTAGTTGCTAGGTGATCCTTATACCTTATATGGATGTAAATTGTAGGGATATCATGATTGTTTGGGAATAGGACATTATTACATCCTAGAATAAGCTTTTCCTATGGGGAGGAAAATGCTAGACCTTTTATGTGTTCTTGTATAATATATCTAGACATGCTAAATGCTTGGATACCATGGTGATGTGTCAAGGTTGCATTATGTTAGCATGTACTTGTTGAATATTTGATATCATGTGGTAGATCTGTCTATGATATCATTGCAAATGTTGGCATTGTCTTATGTTGTTCCTGGTAAATGCATAGGAAATGCATGTGAATTATGACTCTTGATTCTTGGATCACATGATGAAAAACATAGTTTAAACTTTGATATGTGGGGCATATGCTAAGTTCTTGGTTGATACATGAGTGCATATTCTTCGGGGCCGGAGTCCATTTGCGGTGGCTTGGACTCGCAGTTGTTCTTGTTCTTGACATCGGGCGTTGTCACCCCAGCGAGGGTGCTTCGTCGCGCTACATGGCTTGTAAGTGGTGGCCTAGTGCTGGTCCCAGGCTAGGAGGATGTGTACACATGAGGCTTACCCCGCCCGTATTTGCTGCAGGGCCTGATCAGCCCGGGTGGCCTTCATAGAACCGGAGTAGGCACTGCATGTTTATAGATATCTCATGGTTATTTCATGGTTCTTCATGGTCTCGTGATTATCTCTTGGTTATTATAAGGTTATGACATGTGGATTTACACCTTATTTGGATGGCCTGATGATGATTTGATTCTTTTTATCATTGTTCATGTTATATGCTAATACTGCATTGCTGGTTTCTAGCATAGAGGGATTCTTAGGTGAGGCATCTAAGTCTGAGGATTATTCTTGTGATTGGTATATTGTACATGTTTCTTGTTGATTATGCCAAAGTCGTATTTAATTAAAGTGGGACTCATTCCATTCCCATTTTTTTTCGGAACCCGGTTAATTTACATAAAAAGTAGCACCCCGACCCGAAAACTATCCTTAATTCGAATTTTTGAATAAAACTCTGAATCCGAGCTGTGCTGCAGTTTTCCCAGGTTCGCGAGTCGAGAACAAAAACAATGCAACTGAAACAAAGGAAATTCATTAAAGTTTGAAACCAAAGATGTAGTTGAAAAAGAATTTTTATTAATAAATTGAACAGATACAATGTATTTTACATCGGACGCAGAGACCATGGCGGTCTTCTTTGTCACTACGATTACATCATCTTGGTAGGTGGTCCACCTTAGGGGATTAACTTGTGGCTTCTTCATGCCGTCCCGTAAGCCTTGGGGGCAACCTGAAGAGTGTGGAATGCCTCACGTGGAGGTGCCTCTCGAGCTACCGGCCGACCTGTCCACCCGACTTCTCCACTTTCCCCGCAGACCTTTCATCGAATATGCTCCTTCCCCAACCTCGGGATGTTATGCAATGCTTGCAATATGCCTTGAGCTTCTGGACTTTTCTCTTTGTTCTTAGCCGTTTTTTTATCCCTGTGGTGTAGCGAGCAACCTCTCTGAATTCATGCGAGCAACCTTGTCCCAAAGGCCGGGCAAGAGTGTAGCGTGGACCGGGATGCGTGCTTAAGCGGTATTTCTTCCGCCTTTGAGCTGGATCCGTGTCGCCCTGAGCGGTCTCTCGCGGATGCCCGGCGGGATCCGTGCTGGTGTCGGATCGTGCCTAAACCACCGGAGCAAGGAGAGTATGATTAACAATTACGGTGCCATTAGTCAAAACGAAGAAAAGAATGTTGAAATCAAATTACAACGGAGAACATTCATTCCATACAACCGCATCCAATGGTGGGAGTAGTGTCTTTTCGACTTCGAAGTCGAGAAAGGCCCATAAAAGTCAAAGTACAACCATTCTCATTAGAATATGGTTGCATCCAATCACACACGGAAGCATACAAATGCTTTTGTCAACGAGACAACCGAAGATGCCTTTCGACTTCGCGAAGTCGAAAGAAAGGCCTGTGAAACCCAATGTACAAGCATTATCATAATAGATTGTGGCTGCATCCGTCCACACAATCAAACATACAAATGGTTTCATCAACACGACAAGCATGCCTTTTCGACTCGTGAGTCGAGAAAGGCATCAAAACTCAATATACAAGTATATTCATTACAAAATGGTCAATACATGTGTTCACGTTCGATTACAATATTCACACAATTTGACTATCTCAAAGCGTGGGTCACTCTTCTCGCTCACCAAAGTATTTGTCGCCCATAGCTTTCATGATCGGCTTGCTCTCCGGATCGGGTTCCGTGGAGGCTCGGATAGTTCGTAAAAGCACATCGGGCGACAAGAATGGCAAAGAGGGATTCCGCCAAGACAGACAGAGTCAGAAGGGCAACCACCTATCCGTCTCATATTCTTTGGTCGATATGGCTTAGCAATGATTGTATTTTTGCGCGTTATGATAGCACTTGTAGGCTGAGTCGTCTATGATCGGGCGTGTTGTGTTTGCCATAGTCCTGGAATTGCTCATAAACCCCGCCCAGCCTTTTTCACCATTATAGGCTTCCCCTTTGTGATGGCTGGATCGAGGTCCTTCACATGCTCGACCCTTTCGTTTCCCCAAACGAACTTGAACTTCAAAACTGAAATGCCGAGAACACCAAGAACATTGGCAATATTTTTCTTTGCCATACAAGACCATATGCCCACTTCAATCCCCCGTTCCGGGCACCATTCAATAATTTCCTTAGCTCTAGGCCCCGGATACACTATTTTATGCTCTGTTTTCATTGGGATCTCGCGAGGTGTTAATCTCGGGACGTCTTTTGTCGTGGTATATCGCAGCTAATACTCCATTGACGTCAAATATTACAAGCTTGGTGGGACCATTTGGATCCCAGTTGAGTTTGGCTCGACCATATTTCCGGTTCATCGGGATCCAAATGCGGGATCATTATCTTTTCGTGTCCTTTCGGGCCGCGGAGCGGTGTCTTGCTCGGATTGTCTTTGTCCTTTTCATTCTCCTCCTCCGACGTGAACCGCTGCCCAATGACAATGATCCGGAGTCGTTGATTTCGAATTCCTGAAATGATGACATCGTCGAGAAAGGAACGAGTTTTTCGACTCGCGAAGTCGAGAATGAAAAGAAAAGGTATTGAAAGGAACGAAGTTTTTTCGACCTCGAGTCGAGAAACACCGATAGAGCAAAGTAAACTCACCTCAATCTCGGGTTTTCAAGAATGTGTTTCGCAAACATTCGGGTCCAAACCTTCGACATTCTCTCTCGTCGCCTTTGTCTCCCCGCCCCGCCGCGTCTTTATCGCTTCCATTTGTCTTCCTCCCTTGAAATGCTCATGAAGCGCATCCGTGTATGACCGAATGGTTTCAACCATGTCCTTATTTCCAACCACGGATATAGGTTTCATTCCAAACAAAGATAGCCCCCCGAGAGAACAGCCATTCATGTACCACTCGCGATACAATTTGATCTTCCTCGACCAAGCTGGTTATGAAGTACTTGATAACTCTTGGCGGATAGGAATTCTATGTATGGGACCCGTCGCACCATCTTTGCTGACCTTGTCCATCAATGGAACATCCTCCATAAATCTGCCCCCTTTCGGGGTTCCATCCGCTCTTGAGAGATCATGAACTTGTCGAGATAATGATGCTCGCTAGACCACCACTTATCCAGTCGACCATCACGATCTTGAAATCAAAACCAAAACTATGTTGGCAAAAGCTTGGTGCCTTCGGCAAGCCAAGTCCGCACTCATGATCAAGTTCAGATATGGAGTGCATGATCTTGTTGGTGAAGTTAATATCAGCTGCCCATTGGGAGACAACAGTTGTTTGATTGCCCGGCATGCAAAAGACAAGGAAACTGAAAGTATCCAGGTCGGTCATGTCGACATCGCCTTGTACCACCGCTCTATGTCGGCTTTGTCATAAAAAGGGTGGGGTCTTGATCATATTGATGGCAAATAGTGCCACGGGTCCAGTGCGGTTCGGCACCACCAAATCCCTTGTGTCCCAAAGTAACCAGAAATGGGGAGCTATCGTCTTAAATGGGACCACCCCAAATCCAAGCTTCCTTTTCAGAATTGCCATAAATGCGTTCGGGGGAAAGGAAGGGTTTTGACGATACGCTTCAGCTTGGTGTTGATGTAGGGTTGACATAGACGGTTCAATTCCTTCATGTCTTCCTCATCAAGGGCAGCCTTTTCCTTGTAATAATCAAAATCATGGTATTCATTAGATGCAACGCTGCGTAACTCCGTGATGCCTTCTTCTAACGCCTGGCTTTGCCGCTTTAGGGGCGTGGCATAATCCTTTTCGTCACGCATTTTAGAACTCCGGTCTTCCTTAGCGGGATTGTTCCCTCCAAGATTTTGCCTTGTAGGTCAAGCGTTTCTTTGTCGGTGAGGCCCCTCGTATCCTCTTCATGAACCGCTTGTCAAACAACTTGGGGTCCGGCCGCTTGGAAATTCTCCATTGCTGTCCTTCGCCTTGCCTCTTGTCCATTGAGCCCATATGTCGGTCCATTTCTCCCGCACCGCCTCGGTGCTAAGAATGAGGTCATATTGGTCTGAGAGAGACTCCTTTCCTTGGTGTTCTCTTCTTCTTCTCCTCTTCTTCCTCTCCCTCGTCATCTTCTGTCCCTCTCCGTGAGAACATATCGCATAGTTTCTCAAAGGTCTTCCACTTATCCGAGGGAGCCCCTGTTTCCTTTAGGGCCGAGGACAACCCAATGCTTTCCAATTTGTTGCCTAGCGTGTATGATCTGGTCGGGATAAGGGCTGCATTCGGACAATGTACCAAGCCGGAGCATGAAAGTATCTACAAACACCGGAATAAACGGTAAATAGTAGCCCGGGTTTTCGACTCAAGGAGTCGAGAAAGTCCCTTTGAATGTCTAATTTTCTTTTTACTTCTCTGGTTTTTTCGACTTCTGAAGTCGAAAGCTCGCGATCCTTTGATTTTTACGTATTTACCTTGCTTTTTTCATTTCGGAATGTCGAAACCCCCGATGATGTCGGCAAATGTTAGGATGGCGGGGCTTTTCGACTTCGCGAGTCGAAAGTCCCTTGAATGTCTAATTTTCTTTTATCGGCTAAGGGTTTTCTCGGCTGGCGGTGAAAGCTCGCATCCTTTGATTTTTCGTATTTACCGCTTTTCGACTCGCGAGTCGAAACCCCGATGATAATCGGCAAATGTTAGGATGGCGGGGCTTTCGACTTCGCGAAGTCAGAAAGTCCTTGAATGTCTAATTTTCTTTTCGGCTAAGGGTTTTTCGACTTCGCGAGTCGAGAAAGCTCGCGATCCTTTGATTTTACGCGGTTACCACGGCTTTTCGATTTCGCGAGTCGAAACCCCGATGATAATCGGCAAATGTTAGGATGGCGGGGCTTTCGACTTCAGTCGAGAAATGGAAAGATTCAGAGTTATTTACCTTACGTAGGCGGCACTCGGCTGCTATTGTGTTCTAGCATTGGCTAATCTTTGGCCGATTGATTCTTGCGGCGTCTCCCGAAAGAACTCTGCACTCTCGCTTGGCATATCTATCCTTGATCCTTTGCGGCACCTCCTTCTCGATCCGCAATACTTGAGCCGCCCTCGAATGCTGACCGTCTACAACCCGAACGGACGTCTTTTCCGCCGGATCTTCCTCGGACTTCCGGCTGAACAACTCACTGTCGATCCGCTAAAAGGAATGACATCCGGAGCATTGGATCACGCAGCGGGATGTCGCACCATCGGTTCGAGAATCTCCGGCAGATGTGTTTGGATTAAATTCAATGGTTTGAACAAGGCGCGGCATCTCCGTGCAAACCTTCGACCGCCTAATGTCCAAGAAGGCGGCTTGTGTGATATTCCCAACGGATAATACCGAAGCTAGACGGCTCCATTTTTGCGTGCCCCTCTCGTGAAATCCTCGATCTGATCATCGGATCGAGGTTTGGGGACTTCGACCATATCTTCGTCTCCTTCGGTCATCCGATTCCTCCCGTGTGGTGTCATCATCCCCATCTTCGTTTTTTGGTGGACTTTTTGTGTATGAACCACAACTTCATTCCCCCATCGTAGAGTGTTGTAGAGTCTTCAAAGACAAGAGAAGTGAAGCTCCCGTATTGAACAGTTTTTCCCCGACTCGGAAATCTCCATACCAAGCTCCCGGATGTTAGGGTTCCGCCTCCTTCATCCCTTCGAGATCCTTCCACCCAAGGTTCCGACAATTTAAAGGCTGCCTTTTTTCGGTGCCCTTTAGCCTTGCTCATGGAAGAGTGAGAATAATTTGAAACCGCTAATTTTTGGTGTGATAGAACTTACTCTTCCGGCAGTCCCTCGACATGTAGTGTTAAATGCTTTGAATCGGGCGCAGAGCGGAGAGCACAACACCGATTTTCTTGTACTTGTCTCCTGAGCTCTTCTTGTCCCTTTGGTGTAAAGCAGATCTTTCTCCTTCCCACTTGTCGATACCTCGACATACCACCAAGAATCTCTTTCTTTGTTTCAAGAAGCTCGTCTCCAATCCCTCGATGACGAAGAATGGAGTTCGCCGGTGATCACCCGTGAGTCCAGCGGTGAATGCCGCAAGATGAAAGGATGGATCGGTTAAGGTATTCGACAAAAAGAAAAACCTCGAGCTCACAGGGGGTTTGTCTTCTTCTTCTTCTTTGCCGCCCGGTAGAAGCATCCCCTCCGCTTCTTGGGCTGAGTCATGTCGAGATGCCCTCTCATCCTCTTAGGACCCCTCAGAATTAAGTCTCCTCCGCTGGCGTTGTGAGTTTTAGGACTGCATGTAAAAAAGAAAGTGTTCTTTAATTTGAAGTTAAGGACATGCAATCATTTATGAAAAGAAGCGGGCTAGGTACAAAGACGGTCGGCTTTTAGCCCGCCCAAACACTATTTCAAATTTAATCACATCAAGGGACTAAGTGAGCGGAGCGTAGTTTATCTTCCCCGCGGCATTGGGGACCTCGAGTTGGAGGGGAGCATCGACCGTTAGCGACTTCGGAATGGCGCCATGACGCTGTAAGCTTGCTATGGCCGCTTTGCATATGTTTTTCCCCGACCGTGGCCCTATTGCAAGCAGTTGATTTGATCGATGAGCACGGAGCTAAGGTAGGAAGCGGAGAGGAGTGCACGACATGGGGAACTCTACATCGGGCGCCATGGAACGGGGATACGAGAATCGCAGTTGATACAAGTTTTAGATGTAATACACTCTTTGAAGAGACCCGGAAGAAGCAAAGACTCTAGGTGAGGCTGCGGGGATCCGTGATACAAATGGCCCAAGGAATTACTGCGTTGAAGAGGTGAGTTTTGAGATGCCTATGTTATTTCGCTTGTAGAACATGCCGTATGTGTTTAAATAATGGACCGCCGATAAGCTCGACGGATTCATCGCTTTCCTTGTCCAACATTTTTCAGCCGAGAGATGATTTACTCTCCGGGTTGAGAGATGCTCGGCAAGGAAACAATGGATCGGGGTAAAGAAACAGTTCCGTTTTAGGTGTGTTTTTTCATGGACTGTTTACTTGGAATGTTGTACATAGATGGGGCTAGGACTAAGGCCCGGAGATGCGGTTCAAATGCATCCTCTTGTAGTTAGCCGAGGAGGGCCTCAAACCTGTCGAACCACTCCTCTTCGCAATATTCGAGGAAGATGGTTCAAGGAGAGTGGCTCGCATGTGCTAGAGGCACTTGGGACTAAAAACGAGGAGAATAGAAAGTGCAAGACTTGTAGAGAATGCAAGCCTTGGCTTCCTCTCTCAGGGTTTCCCCGTTGGTTAGTTTGTAGAGGCCTCCACCCGGTCGAGCCCCTCCCTTAGCAATATTCAGCGAAGATGGTTGAAGGAGAGTGACTCTGTTGGAGTCGAATTACTGCTACCATACCATGGGGAGAATTGGTGGGCTAAAGGGATTCTCGACTTTGCGTCGAGAATCGTGATGAGCCCTTTGTCTACATTCGACTTCGCCAAGTCGAGCGCTAACCATCGAGAACTCGGTTAGTACACGCGGTGCCGGTTGGTTAAAGGCATTCCCGACTTCCTTGGCGAAAATGATAACAAACTCTATGGTTTCCACGTGCGGTGGCTCCACATTTGGGTAAGAGCCCGCTGCACGACCACCAGGGGGGAATTGGCTGGCTAGGATTCACCGACTAGCGAGTGGCGAGAATGCTTACGTGTCTACATTCTCGACTTCGCAAGTCAAAGGGAATGCCTTAACCATCGAGAACTCGGATGGTACACATGGAGTGCCGGTTGGGTAAGGCATTCCCGACTTCGAGCCGGTGAATGCATACGCTCTGACATAAGCTCGTGTGGTTTCCTCAATGGTTTGCTAAGGATTGGCTGTGACAGTCAAAACAACTTCCCTTAGAATGTCGAGGAAGATAGAAGGAGAGTTGTTAAGACTGTCTGCTGAGCCAGCTCTAAGGTACCGACTGGCCGTTTTCTCGACTCCACGAGTCGAGAAAGCGGCCAGCACCTTCGGGTTAGTCGCCGAGGCCTCCACTATCGAGGCCCATCCCATCGCCAGAATATTCGGCCGAAGATGGTTCAAGGAGAGGCGGTCTTTGATTGGGTAGAGGCCATTGCGACCACACAATGGAGAATTGGGTTGCTAGAGTTGGCCTCATGACAAGGTGAAAACCACTTCTCTAACGTCCGAGGAAGATAGAAGGAGAGTGGTTAAGATCGCCTCAGCAGGCCAGCTCTAGAGTGCACTAGAGCACGTTTTCTCGACTCACGAAGTGAAAGCCGCCAAAGACCTCGGTTGGTTGCCGAGGCCCCCTCCACCCGGTCGAGCAGTCCCTCTTCGCAGAATATTCGATGAGCATGGTTCGGAAGGAGAGTGGCTCGGGATCGGGTGGAGGCACTCCGCGACCGCAGACAAAGGGCCATTGGTGTATCACATTCTCGACTCACGAGTCGGTGAAGGCCGCATGGGGGTTCTAAAGAATGTGAAGACATTGGGTAGCTGTGCAATCCCGGTCATCGAAGTCGAGAATCCTCACCACGCCAACAAGGTCAGAAAGTGTACACTCCCTCTTCTCGCGAAGTCGAGAAGTTCTCGACTCGCGCTTCCAGAAGAAGGCCTGTACTTCCCGGATTGGCAAGCTGAAGTATTCTCAACTCGCCACTCCCTTCGCATGTCTCCCCGCAGTTGGATTTGGCGTGAGTTAGAAATAGAGATTCGCGGAAGCAATTCCTATTTCGAAGTTCTTGCCGGAGAAAGACATTCCTAGTTATTTTACGTTAATGCTCGCAATATCTTACTTCCTAACACCGCCTCTCGATGATTTCTATCTCGGTTGCTTGCTACTACTCTAACCACTATTCTCACTTGTGCCTGTACAATGTATTCAATTCAACCACAAGCAAGAAAAAGATAACAAAAAACAGAAAACAATACAAAGATTAATGAGATTAATGAGAAAACAGAGAACGATTGGAGAATAAAGATGCAGAACAATGGAGAACGTACATTTAAAAAATGAGATTAAAAAGGGTATAATATTACAAAAACATACGGAAGATTTTTGGATGAGGAGGAGGCTTCCGAAGTTCGCCTTCCATGTGGGTATAGTCGTTGGCAAAGCGTGAATAAGGATTTGTCGGGTCAGAATTGTATCAGGGATTAATAAGAGCCTCTAACAACAGAATATAAGTAAAAATGCACTAAAGGACTTACAGAAAACTAAAAAGCAGCACTAAAAAGGGCCTCACTTTCTTCTCAGGCGGTAACGCCCGCTCGAACAATGAATCTGCGCGAGAACCGGTATTGAAGCGCCCCGATCCGGCCACCAAGCCTGTCATAAGATGGCCTTGGAATCGCTCGGTTCGATCGATCGCCTGATCGGTAAAGCGGGCGCCTAAGGAAACAGGGGAGGAAGAGTGATCAGAGAAAACAGGGGAGGAAGAATGGTCGGGGGGAGAGGAAGAGGGTGCAGTTAATTCTGGCTGCACCCTCGAACCTCGTAAAAGTGCAATAATAAAAACCATTGTCACGTGTGGGCCATGCCCTCCATGACGTGGCAGTGGATTGCTGACATGGCCACGGTTTCAGCCTCTGAAGAGGCACCACGTGGCCATGACAAAATATAAAAGGGTAGGTTATATGTTTATATATGTTATCTTATGTATTTAATAAGGTTTCAATGGTTGTATTTAATATGGTTTCAATGGTTGTATTTAATATGGTTTCAATGGTTACAATGTTTACATATGGTTTAGAATGAGTGTGGTTGTATGCTTTAATATGGTTATATGATTTTAGTTAATATGGTTGTATGATTTTAGTTAATATGGTTGTATGATTTAATATGATTATATTTAATATGTTTGTATGGTTTTATATGGTTCATATGGTCATATTTGTGGTGTTTGGGGCTATATGGTTTTAATGTGAGCTTTTTCATTCAGGGAGCATGTGAGATGAGTAAAATGGAGCCAGGGAATTCCAAAGGAGGCCATTGCCCTAGGCTCCAATGGAGGAAGATGGGTTGCCTTTTGTTGCACCCTTGCAACCAGACGGTATTTGCAGAGGGCATAATAACTGCCAGGTTGATCCATTTGATAGTGTGAATGATGAGAGGCTGGGAGATGAACATCTTGGAGTTGGCATTGTGAAGCTTCTTATCGAAGTTGATACTATCATGTCCGTGGAAGCTCTAGTGATTGCATTGTGTGCTCGTGGTCTGCCGGAGTCCCAAGCTGGGTTGAGATGGCCAATTAGATTTATTACACACAAGAATGGTGATACTCTAGAATGCCCCATTGAACTACACACACCCCAAGGCCCACCCAAGGCCATGTGGAAGATTTGGTGGTCGATGAGCATCCTTTGATCACAAGGAAGAGACGCTATGTCTTTCATAAAAGGCAGCCAAAGGTGCCCAAGAGGCCTAGAAGTGACAAGTATTTAGAAAGGATGGAAAGTATGGCACCAACCAAAGAAAACCTGGAGGCAATTAGGGGACAAGAGTGTTGCAACCTAGATTGCTCAGTGCATTACAATGTGGATGACCTCGTGCAGATAAGGTCCCAATACATTGGACAGCTTCAAAAAGATAGGATTAATTTCATTTACTCCTTGTGTAGGAATTCCAGCTATGATGAAAACACAGGACGGCTGCTATATCAATTGAGGGGAATGAAGGTATGTATGAGAGCATTGAGATGGATTCTTGGGGTGAGCAAGTCTTCATTTTACAGATACTGGGAGCAGGTTAGAAAAGGGCACACTTTGTTCCAACATGGTAATGCACTCACTTTGAAACCTAGAAGGAAGGAAGGAAGGAAGGAAAAATTTTTAACGTCCACGGAACCCAATCGGGTTATGGGACCAAGTACATAAGGGACCGAAGTCCTGGACCGAAGTCCAAACAAGAACATGGGCCGAAGCCCTTAAACCAAAGCACAACGTGAGCTAGAACACAACCATCATGACCCGGATTAAAAACCACCTGGGAAAAAACCGTTGCCAGGATGACTATGGCTGCTCACCGATCCAAAATCCATCTTTGTTGCACAAGCAACAAGCATACCTTCATACCTCCAGCAGTAAAGCTTCACCAAGCAACTCCGAACCGTAACCTCTTCACAACGGGTGCTGGAAAACAGACGCCTTAACGCCAATCGCCTGTGACACGCAGGTGGAAGGCGGGCTAAAAAAAACCGCCAGTGGAATCGCCCATCGGAGGTGCCTCCTCACCCATCCACCAGCCCCCGGCAGGCGCAAAGCGCCCTGCACCCCAGTAAGCAAGAGCGGACATCCATTCAGTACAATACGGGGCGCCATCCTTCACCGCCGGCCCGCTCCAACGCCATCCATCATTGCATCGCCGGCAAAGGCCTCGAGGCGGCGCCTCGGTGGCGCCCAGCGCCAAAGCGAGAGCGGGAAAGGAATCGATAGAGCAAATACTCTAAAGGCCATTGCAGTCTTCGAGAGCTTTGTGAGATACATGTCTCAATCTATGCCCCACAAGTCGAAGGTGAACGAGCACGGTGTGTGAGTGGTGCAAAGAGTGTTGCCACAACACTATATCCAAAAGGAGTGCCTTAAGGAGGTTGTGACGTTCGGCCTGAGATAACGGCCCCGTGGGCGATACATCTTGCTACCACGCCGCATTACCGCCACTCCGGTGGACGCGTATGCGCTAAGCGTGTAGCCAGGTGAGTAGCCTAGGGGGCAACTTGCCAGAAATATGTGCAACTATTAATGTGCACATTTTCCAATGTACACATTAATGTGGGCACACATTTCCAAGTGGACACTTCATGCCAAGTGGGCCACACCCATAGGTGCAATTAATGTGCACATTTTCCAATGTACACATTAATGTGGGCACACATTTCCATGTGTGCACATTTGGCCACCTAGCCCTTAAAGGCAAGTGGGCCCATGCTCCAATTATCCCACATGCCAAAAGGGCATAATTGGAAACCCTAGCCAACCCCTTGTATATAGGGTAGGAAACCCTAACTAGCCCAATTTTCGATTTTAGGGTTTCGAGGGACTCGCTTTGGCTGCCTCAAGCGCCCAAAACCGCATCCCAGACTCGGATTAGGAGAGTTGCATCCTTAGTTTCTCTAGATCGAGCGTTTCAGCAGGATGGTCGAGCTCAGATCAGGGGGAGCCTCTCAAGGATCAGGTATTTGGCCAATTAGATAGTCTAAACCCTATTTTAGTCATTGAATCAGTAGGTTTAGCCTATTAGATTGGCCATTCAGATCTCTAGATAGCAGATTCTAACTAAAGAACCTAACCCTATGTTGTAGGTTAGATCTTGTTCTTTAGTTCTTCTGTGATGTATATGGATGATGTATCTCTATGAACTCCTTGTATTGGGAAGGGGGGTAGAGACCTAAAGCTTTGTAGTTGATGCTCCTAGAGTAGCCTCTCTAGCACACTGTAGATTCGGCCTGTGCACAAGAGCCACACCGGGATGTGGGTGAAGGGGCCAGACTGGCAGAGAAGGAGGTTCATGTCCTGACTCATGAACGATCCCTCTGGTGTGTAAAGCCTACCGGGGATCATTGTGACTAGGTCCAATGGCTTGCCACTGCGTGTGGGCAAGGCATGGGCTCGACACCCGTGAAGTGGTGTTCACTTTCCAGTGGGTTGGTCAACACGAGGCAGTGGCCCTCTAGTCACCTTTGAGTCAGCATGTAGATCTCGGAGGGAGTGATCCCTACCTGCCCCATCTGGGGCCGGGAGGATGAGCCCGGGAGTAGCCCTCTTGGCTATGCATCCCGTGGCCGGCTGATCGGTCGGTCCGGACACTTTTCGAGACCACTCGCAAAGTGTGCACGGGGAGGGGCGGATGGAGTGGACAACCCTAAGCTATGTTCATATGCTGCCAAATCCATTGCCATGAATTTGAATGCGCAATGAACTCGGAGACCAAGCCGCCGATCATCCCTTGAGTCCGAACCTTGGGTAGGATTCCCTATGTGATGTGCTGATCCTTGTCTATGCAGATATGTGGAGGACCATCCTTCGTGATGGTCATATGATATTGATGTATGTGCTAATCGACATGTATGTTTACGCCCGCAGCCTAGGTAGGCCCCGAGGGAGATGGGGTGCAATGACCCTTCCACTCTTCCCAATGGAACCTCATCCAGGTTGGTTTGCGGTGTTATGTGGAGGGCCCCAGATTAGCATGGAGCTGGTATGGGGATGAACTCCCTTTTGTGTGTGCGGTGAGTGCAACCGATAATGAGGGGTAGAGATAGTAATTATCTAAGATTAAGATAAGTAGAGAACAATGTGGTAGGATAGAATAAACAATCTAAATAGCACTTTTGGCGGTGACTCCAAGAGTGCCCGAGGAGCATGTTAGGGTTCAGACCTAATGGCCCTTTCAAGACTCTTAGAGTAAATCACCCCATATAAACCCTAGAACTTGACCTTAGGAACTCCAAATGGTAAGATAAAAGATGAAATCCCATCAAAAGAGTTCGAAATAGCTAGAATTGTATGTTAAAACATCGAAAAACATTAAGTACAAGTCACTTTTGGAACAGCTGACTCCAAGAGTGCTTGAGCATAGTTAGGTCCCAAACCTAACACCCCCTCCAAGACTCTTAGAGTCATCCCAAAAGTGACCCTTAAAATTAAACGTAAATTAATAAAAGGGTCAAAGTAATGATAGGATCCGCTCAAAATGCTTAAATTAGGGAGTAACAAAGATGTAAATTGTGTAAATTGGGTGCGTTGGAGCAGAGAAGGCCGACTGACTCCAAGAGTGCGCCAGAGCCTAGTTAGGTCCCAACCTAACACCCCTCCCACAAGACTCTTAGAGCCATTCAAGAAGCAAAGACCAAACAAGACCCCAATTTCGCCCAAGACCGGGGAGACTTTTTGCCAAAAACCACCACAAGGCTAAATCGACCAAACCCTAAAAATCCAACCCTATAAATTACGGGACATAGGCTCATTTTTTAGGTTTCTCCCGTGCTTCCACGAGCTCCTTCTCATTAGCCGATCTTTTGGCGCCCTGCTCCAAATCAGACGCTGTCGTACAATGGCTAGGACCAAACAAACCGCCCGCAAGCCAAAGAAAGAAGGTAGGCCCAGCGCCCAAGTGCTCGAGAATTAACGTAAGCTCAAAGATGTCTTTTAAAACCCGAAGGCTGACATGGAGAGGCGGCCTAGGTATTACAGGAATTTGGAGAGGAGGCGGAGGAAAGAAGAAAAGGCAAAGAGGAAAGAAGAAAAGGCCAAGAAGAAAGAGGAAAAGGCAAGAAGAAGAGAAGAACGAGCCAAGAGGAAGGAGGAGAAAGCGAGAACAGAAGCAGAAGAGGAGGTTGCAGAACCTGAAGACGACCAATGGCGGGAACAAAGAACCAAGAATGAGAGGACCCCAATTCTAAAGGAAAAGGGTAATGACCCCAAGAACCCTAAAAAAGAAGAGAAGAACCTCTACGGCTGTGATCTATATAAAAGCCAACAGAAGGCTTAACGATCCCCAACCTCGCTCTGAGGAGATCGGCGATATAGCAAAGATTCTTGAGGCAACCCTTCCGAACGGGAGAATCCTCATACAGCCGGCTTTAACCTCAACCCGAAACGGAGGAAATCCGCAGGAAGAGCCGACCCCAACTCAAGCACAACACACCGAGACACTGGTCCTTACCCCGCCGTTGCCCCACCATTCTCGGTATGGCAAGAAGCAAAGAAGCTAGATCTGAAGAAGGCACCGAAGAAAGCAACCAAACCCCCGAGACTCAGACACCTTAGGACCGGAGAGGAGGTACAAGAAAGAGCTAGCGATTACAAAATATACAAGAAGATGCACGAAGACTCACGCTGACCTACTACGGAAGAAAACAGGGGTCAAAACCGGCCGAAGGAGGGAGGCCAACTCGGAAGCATTCCAGCTCAAACCCCGCCAGAGCTACGGAACCCCCAAGAAGCCTATGAAGAGATCCCAAGACTCCCCTTTGCCGAGCCTATGGAAATCAAGCACTTCCAAAGGAGCTACGGATTCCTCATCCCGAGGGCAGCATTCCGTAGGTTTGTCCGAGAAATTTTGTGGGAGTTCGACCCCAACAAGCGTAACCAACGACATGTTACCGCTTTACAAGAAAAGCAGAGATGGAGGTTGTACACAGCACTTTGAAGATTCATTAGCATGCACTCTCCATGGAAAAGAGTCACCCCAAGAGCCAAAGGATATGAGAGCGGCTAAGTACATCGGTTTGAGGGACTGATAGACGGGAAATTAACTTTTTGTAACTAACAGGATTATATCTGATGTACAAAAATTTTGAATAATAAAATATATAGTTGTTTAAGAGTGTATATTCATTAGGCACAGTATTACTTTTGGCAACAATTGGAGTAATTTCACCAGTGACTCCAAGAGTGCGCCAGAGCCTAGTTAGGTCCCAACCTAACACCCCTCCCGCGCACTCTTAGAGCCGCCCGAACTTCCCAAGTTCATAACTTGAGCTAGACATACCCAAATCGACCAAAATTTGTTGCATTAGAACCCTAAGACTATAGGCAAGCCACTTTGAGCCTCAAATTAACCAAGAAACATTAGCCTCATCCCAAATGTCAGGAGTTTTAGAAACCCTAAAAATTTTAGGGCATAAATTCCCTATATATATCCCCGCACAACCCCCAAGCCTCAACCACAGAACTGCTCCTGCAATTGAGGCGATCTTTCAGCTCAGTCAGGCGCTTCCAGTTTCGTTTGACATCGGCAGCACGCTCTTCGCCATGGCTACAGAAGCCTTCATCAGTTGGTATAGCGCCTCCCCCCACATCACTGAAGTAGATGTCAATACAGTATTCCAAGTATTTCAAAAAGAATTTGACCTTGCAGCAACCCTGAACTCCAATCCTTTCGCCCAAAGAAGTCTGCGGGAATTCCAAGAGAAAGTTGTCCCTAGCTTACGTAAGATACTGCCATGCATAGGGTATTTTTTGTACCAAGGACCGCAGATTGCAAACGACCCTCGATCATGTACCCAATATTGCCAAGGCATTGAGGAACAGAACCAACCGCTTACCAACCTACATGACCTTAACAAGCAATGGCAAAGTCTTCTTCTCCTACAACACAGCCTTAGCGCTATATCTAGTATATAGGGCAGAAACCGTAATAGGTGAACCATCAATTCAGCCGCTAGAAATCACACCCTTGGCGCCAGTAGTGACGAACGCCTCCGAATCTGAATAAAAGAGACCATAGCGTAAGCATCCAAGAGAGTGAAGACCTCGAAGCGAGCGAGGATGACATAGAGGTGGACCCGGAGGAGGAGGCCGGAAGCGAACAAGACATCACCCGCCGAAAGCCGACAGACCACCGAGGATTGCACAACCAATCGGGCTGGGAATAACAAGCCTAGCACCGGTCATAGTCGAAGGACAAGAATACTTGCTGCTAAACGACATCAAAACCTCCCCGAATGAGGGGCCGGGGAGGCTACCGCGTCGATGAACTCCTTCACCTCCTACGGCAACAGCCGGATCTAGAAGACTTCATCGACCAAGAAACGGAAGATTTTCCGGTACAAATACGAGAGGCAGCTACTTACACAGGACACACCATCTCGGACATCGGCTTACCAAGACTACTATCGAGGTATGATGTCGGAGGAACTTCCTACTCTGAGGAGGAGTTTATAGCACTTCAGAGCGTGAGATGGGAATAAGGGGAAGACAACAAGAGTACTTCAAGGGGAGTCTTCTTCCTCACAAGAACGAATAGCAAAATTCAAGGGAGAGCCACAAACCCGACAAGTGTACTGAACGCTCTTCCAAGATTACAAGGAATTAGTTCAAGTACCCGTGGACCGGTATGCATCAAGGCAGGGGGCACCTCGGGGCACGTGGAGGAGTACGGGAGCAAAGCACTCAAATATTACCTTCGGCTCTAGCGCATCGGTAGAGTAATAATATTTCACAAGCGCTTCAGCCGTGGAGGAGAGGAAGCTGGCAGATGTCGGTAGCACTTTTCGATTTGGCATGCACGACGCCCTATCGGAAAAGGTGGACCATGTCATTTTAGTGAAGCGGAAAAAACAGCCTTGGGCATCTTCGACTTAGCAGTACCCCACAGCCGACAAGGTAGGTTGGGCGTGGCTGACTCATACCTCCCATAGGCGGGTGGAAGAGCTAGCATCCGCCATCCAGGGGAGCGGCAAAGAGATATTTTCGGGAACTTGGGAAGTACAAGAGGTACAACCCAAGTAAAGAAGTTTCTCGAGGACAACCCGTCTTACCGGCGATTTCAAGAATAGTCAGACTCTTGATCCCGGAGATTTTTTTTGTATCTAAAATATTATATGATATATGAATATAAATCCTATTGCACTTTAAATGTTTTGTTGATGTATTTTGCCCCACAATCATACCAACAAGCATAATCAATGCAAGAGAAGAAAGGAACTAATCATATAACCATGAATTGCTTGTGCATGCAGCTAGAGGCCTAAACGCTAGGGGAAAGCTAACCTTGAGATCTTATAGAAGAGCAAACCCCACCTGCACCACCCAAGCAAAGGAACCTATTTGAGAATATGGAACCCATGACCCCGAGAGGAGGAGATAGCCCAGATGAGGCGGACCGAGCGGATAAAGGCATTACCGTCCGCTGGTGGAGTGGGTTCGGTGGGCAACGCTCAGTTGCCGCAAGCATCAGCTCGGAGGGCAGGAAAAGACAAGAAGAGGAGCAAGAGAAGGAGATCCTCCAGCCCGGAATCTTCCGACTCAAGCTCAGACTCAGATTCCGACTCCGAGGAAGAGGAAGAACAGTGCTCGTGAACTAACGATGGAAGGCAGAGGAACACCCGTGATGGATTGACAAAGAGACACCGTGGCCTCCGACTACCTTAAGAAGGTAGATTCCGCGACTGGCAATGTATGGAAGGCCCGAATCGGAACGCTCGGGAGAAACAGGTCGATTGGAAGCGCAGAGGCATGGCTGGATCTAAATGAGAAAGTACCTTAAACGCTTTATAGCATGAAAGATAAAGACAAAGGCGAGTTGCAAAACACCAACTTGAAAGGAGCCGCAAGGATTTGGTAGAAGGGTTATGCAAAGGCACACGGGCTTTGAGCGGTGGATGCTTGTAAGTTCAAGAAGTTTGCAAAAGCCTTCGCGCCCATTACGCCCCAAGGGAACATAAGTCCAACATGATGCGCCAGTTTTACAGGTTGCGCAAAAGGCAACAAATCAGTCCAAATATACGAGAGGAATTCATGAGGCTAAGGTCAGATGTGCCGGGTTAGGAGAGAAGCATGCGCAAAGAAAGCTATATTGAGGGGCTGAATGAGGAGATCCGCAAGCTTGTGAGGGCAATAAACCCTAGGACAATATCGAAGTTTTAATCCAAGGCTATAAGCTTGCAGGGCGGGACCTCGAAATAGCGCGTAAGCGGCCGGTATTTCGGGATAAAGGCAAGGCCACAGGAAGCCATAGCCCTGGGGCAGCCAGTCCAGTCGGCTAGAACCCCATATGGTGGGGAACCAAGGCAAACGCCAGAGAAGAAGCGGGTGTCCTTCAAGGACAAGCACGAGGGGTCAAACTACTCCAAAGCGGTCGCGATCCTTTTGCAGGCAATGCCCAAGGAAAAGAGGGCAGAATGCATAGAAAAGCAATCGCGCTTCGGGAGCTTCCGGCCGTGCCATAGGACAGCAAACGCCCTTTACGCCATGAGTGCGGCTCTCTAGCGGAGTTGGGAGAGGGATGCCCTTGTCCGGCCCCACGACGGCGGCTAAGAGGCCCGCGACTACATTCGGGGTGAGTGTCATATCTTTGCCGCAATAGATACTGAGCAAGCAAGAGAGCCGTATAAGGTAATTTCCCGATGGGGAAGGCCAAGGCCAAGTCCTTCATAGTCTTGATAGACTTCGGGGAAGCGACCATAACTTTGCATCCCCCGAATGGTTCAAATGTTGAAGTTGAAGCCGCTAAAGTCAAAGCCAAGACCCGTTGTCTTAGCAAGTGGTGCAAAGAGGCGGGCGGCGGGCAAGAGAATTAACTCGACATCGACTTGCCGGGGATTAATATCCGGATGGGAGCGTGAAGTAATGGGCATTGGCAAGTCTGACTTGATCATAGGAATGGAGTACCTTGGGCCAATAGGGCCATTATCGACCGGAAAGCGGAAAGTGACCTTCCCAACCGGCGGCAAGATCATTGAGATAACAAAAAGGAAGTTGTCCCCATCATGCAAAGTGCATGTCTTCCAAACGGCTGTTCAAGTGCATCAAGAGTGAGCGGTGGCATACATCTTCAAGCTTGAGATTAGCGAGCCCGAATCGGAAGGAAGCAAAGAAGACAAAGGTGCTCAAGCAAGTTGCGAAGCAAGTAGCTAAGCCGATCACGAATTCCATGATCTCTTTCCAAATGAGATCAAGCAGCTCCCTCCATATAGGGGAGTTGAGTCGAGATTGCACTTTCGAGCGGGGAACAAAGCCAACGAGCAAGGCTCCATATAGAATGACAACGCAGAATTGTCTGAGCTAAAGAACTGGGTTCTGTGAGCCGCTTTGACCTAGGTTTTATTAGACCTAGTGTTTCGCCATTTGGAGCCCATTCTCTTTGTTAAGAAGAAGGATGGTAGTCTAAGGATGTGCATAGACTATAGGCGAGTTGAACAAGCACACCATTAAGAACAAATATGCTTCCAAGATCGACGACTTGATGGATCAGCTTCAAGGTGCAAAGATCTTCTCCAAAATCGACTTAAAGGTCGGGTTATCATCAGATCAGGATAAAGGAAGAAGATATTCATAAGACCGCCTTGTAAGCCAGGTATGGGCATTATGAGTTCCACGGTAATGCCTTCGGCTTATCAAATGCCCCCATAACGTTCATGAGGCTCATGAACGATATCTTCGGGGAGTTCGACACCTTCGTGATTGTTTTCTTTGATGACATTTTGGTGTATAGCAGATCCCCTTGAAGAGCACGCACAACACTTGAGAAGAGTGCTAGAGAAGTTGAAGAGGCACCGGTGCATGCGCCAAGTTGTCGGGCGCCACCGCAACGTAGAAGGTGGAATATCTTGGTCATGTGATCTCGGCAGAAGGCATCTCAACCGGACCCGCCAAGATTGAAGCAGTGATTCAAAGGGCCGGGCCGAAGAATGTGCATGAAGTCGAAGTTTCCGGCCTAGCGGTACTCTGAGTGAAGTTCAGAAAGAACTTTGCCAAGATAGCAGCCCCGCTAACAGACTTGACGCGGGCGGAGAAAGTGAAAGATTGGGCAGAACATTGGCACAAGAAAGCCCAAGCAGGGTTTGAATTGTTGAAGGAAGCTTTTTAACAGCCCCAAATCCTAACCCCGGACCGGAAAAAGATAAGCTTGTAGCAACAGATTTTTGAGTAAGATAGCTACTGAGTGATGCTTATGCAAGAAGAGCGTGTGGTAGCGTATGATTCCAGGAAGATGAACGACGCCGAGACGCGCTACCCCACGCACGATCAGGAATTGCTTGCAGTTGTCAGGGCATTAAGAATATGGAGGCACTACCTTTTGGGAAGGAAGTTCCAGTTGGATACAGACCACCGAGCCTCCAATATGTATTCACGCTAAACCACACCTCAACCCGAGGCGAGAGAAGGTGGATGGAGTTCCTTGAAGAGTCGACTTTGATATAGTCTACAAGCCGGGGAAGCTCAATGTGGTAGCGGATCGCTTTCAAGGCATCCCCGACAACTAGAGTGCATTGCAACGCAATTTCGGCGATATCAGCCGATTTTGGTAAGAGGATTGAAGAGTCCTGCCAACGGATGTGGATTTCGAGGGGAAGTATGGGCAAGCCTTTCTAAGGAAGCTAAGAACAGATAAAGAGCGGGAGGCCTTCAAGCATTATAAGAAGGAAGGAAACTGTTATACCATAAGAACAAGTTGTGCGCGACCGAATCATCGGGTAAGGAAGTTGATCCTCCACGACACGCTACAACAGCCCAATAGCTGGCCATGCGGGATTCATGAAAAACATATTTCAAGGCGCAGCAGCTATTATTGGCCGAGGAATGAAGAAGCAAATAGCTCGCTACATCAAGGAATGTCCGACTATGCCGCCAGACGAAGGCGAAAGCAGCAATCCTGTGGGCATTAGAGCCATTAGCGGTGCCAAACGCTAAGTGGGGAGGTAATCAGCATGGACTTCATCAAGTGACTCCCAAGGACGACAAGAGGGAAGGATGCCTTGATGGTAGTGGTCGACAAGTTGTCTAAGATGGCACATTTTGTGCCTTGCGTGGGAGACAGTCGACTATGGATACGACAAAGCTCTTCACCAAAGAGATCTTCAGGCTTCATGGCATGCCAAGGGAGATCATCTCCCATTGGGGATCGAAGTTCATGAGCCTTTTGGCAAGACCTCTTTTTGCGACAATCCGCACGAAGCTATCCATGAGCACGCATATCATCCTCGACGGATGGCCGATTTTGAAAAGGCCCGGACCAACAGGATTTTAGAGGACATGCTACTTAAACTATGTCGGAATAAGCAAAGTATGTGGGAAGAATTTATTCACTTGGTGGAGTTTGCATACAATAGCACCAAGCGGGAATCATCCCAAATGTAGCCGTTTATGATCAATTACGGTTATCAGTGCCTAACTCCAGACACTTGGCACAACCCCGTGTCAAAAGTGGAAGTTTCGCAGCAGATGTTGGCGGATATGCAACAGCTTGTGGAAGAAGTTCGAGGTTATCTGCTAGCAGCAAGAAGTCGCCGAAGAGTATCGCCCGACAAGCATCGAACAGCGAGAGAGAGTTCAAAGTTGGAGATGATGTTTGGCTCAAGATCAAGGTGAAGCAGCGGCTTCAGGATCGGCAATTGCAAGAAGCTTGCTCCAAGGTGGGCTGGACCTTTCAAAATAGTCAAGAGAGTAGGTAATCAATCCTACAAGCTAGATTTGCCAGCACACCTAAAGATTCATAAGGTCTTACACGTGAGTTTGTTGAAGAAGCATACTCCAAATCCGCACGAAGTCTTGGATTCGGCCAACGTTATTGGAAATGGCGGAGGAGCTTTTGGAGATAGTTCCGCACTGATTCTTGATAAAGCTTTCAAGAAAACGAGGAGATCAGAAATTCCTCCAAAGATTTGGTCAAGTGGAAACACTTACCGATGGAAGACGCGACGTGGGTACTTAAGAAAGATTTAGTAAAGCAAAGATCCACGGTTTATGGAGCAATGGGACGGCAAGGTCATCTCCAAGAAATCGGCTCGAGGCATGTCGATTTGTGTAGGTTAATTCTTGTGTAGTAAGATTAATCTACGATGCAACCTATGCTTAGTATGGGTCGCATCGCGTTGTTACCGATGATGGGACCACTACGGTGATCTCTAGGGTGGTGTAATGTCAATGTAGGCATGACCGCTTCGCTTTGGGAGAGTGGAAGGTAGATTAGAAAGTCTACTGGTCCCCACTGAAGTAGGCGACCTCGAGAGAAAGGAGGTCATGAAGGAATGCATTGATAGGGAAAGCACCTTTAGCCCCATATATGCTTTGATAGGAGGAATCTATCCTTCAGCGCCCCACGCCGAGAAGGATATCCTCCACGCCGGGCAACTAGAGGTGTAGGCACGAGCGGCATATAGGCATATAGGCATCTCCGCCTCACTGACCATAATGGAAGATTCACCCTCTTCCTACGGAGGAGATTAGCCATGCATCCATGTAGATAGGTGGGGTGGTCACCATATAACCAAAATTTTATTTAATAATTAAATGGTACTAACGAGTGTCGACCAAGCAGGCCAAGAGAGCCTCCCGAGGGCAAGGAGGTTTAGGACTTAAGACTTGCAACACAAATTTTGTTGGAATGTGTTGCAAGGAATGAAGAGTAATACCTGGACGTTAATTCTAAATTTTGATGAACTTAATTGTAATGTTAAGTGAATCTTGGAGTAAGCTGTTAGTAATGTTGTGAATTGATAAGTTATGGTATAATACAACAATGTGATAATGTCATAAAAAATATTACCTTAAGGTAATTTTAATAAATGTGTAGGAATTATAGTAGCCATCGTGATGTATCAAGTTGTTGCGGTCGGGTTGATCCCAAGGTGGAGACCCACGATGTCGCGGACAAAGATCATTTCAATTAAGGGGAGAATGTGGACGTTCAAAGCCAAGATATCCGCCCCCGGGGCGTATACCGCATCTTCGCCACGTCGCACATTACCCCACTCGGTGGCGTGGTACGCTGGCGTGTAGCCGTGAGTAGCCTAGGGGGCAACTTCTGTTTAAATATGTGCAACTATTAATGTGCACATTTTCCAATGTACACATTAATGTGGGCACACATTTCCAAGTGGACACTTCATGCCAAGTGGGCCACACCCATAGGTGCAATTAATGTGCACATTTTCCAATGTACACATTAATGTGGGCACACATTTCCATGTGTGCACATTTGGCCACCTAGCCCTTAAAGGCAAGTGGGCCCATGCCGCCCAATTATCCCACATGCCAAAAGGGGATAATTGGAAACCCTAGCCAACTCCCTTGTCTATATAGGGTAGGAAACCCTAACTAGCCCAATTTTTCGATTTTAGGGCCGGGGACTCCGCTTTGGCTGCCTCAACGGTAAAAACCGCATCCCGCACTTTCGGATTAGAGAGAGTTGCATCCTTAGTTTCTCTAGATCGGCGTTCAACCAGGATGGTCGAGCCTGATCGTGGGGAGCCTCTCAAGGATCAGTATTTGGCCAATTAGATAGTCTAAACCCTATTTTAGTCATTGAATCAAGTAGGTTTAGCCTATTAGATTGGCCATTGCATCTCTAGATAGCAGATTCTAACTAAAGAACCTAACCCTATGTTGTAGGTTAGATCTTGTTCTTTAGTTCTTCCTCGTGATGTATATGGATGATGTATCTCTATGAACTCCTTGTATTGGGAAGGGGGTAGAGACCTAAAGCTTTGTAGTTGATGCTCCTAGAGTAGCCTCTCTAGCACACCGTAGATCGGCCTGCGCACAAGAGCCACACGGGATGTGGGTGAAGGGGACCGGCAGAGAAGGAGGTTCATGTCCCGACTCATGAACGATCCCTCCGTGTGTAAAGCCTACGGGGATCATTGTGACTAGGTCCAATGGTTTGCCCACGCGTGTGGGCAAGGCATGGGCCTCGACACCCGCGGAAGTGGTGTTCACTTTCCAGTGGGTTCACGGTCGAATACGGGCAAGCTGGCCCTCTAGTCACCTTGAGTCAGCATGTAGATCTCTCGAGGGAGTGATCCCTACCGCCCCATCGAACTGGGAGGATGAGCCCAGGAGTAGCCCTCTTGGCTATGCATCCCCGCTCCAGTCCTCGACACTTTTCGACCACTCGCAAAGTGTGCAATGAGGGGCGGATGGAGTGGACAACCTAAGCTATGTTCATATGCTGCCCAAATCCATTGCCATGAATTTCGCTCGCAATGAACTCGGAGACCCAAGCCGCCGGCCATCCCTTGATGGAAACCTTGGGTAGGATTCCCTATGTGATGTGCTGATCCTTGTCTATGCAGATATGTGGAGGACCATCCTTCGTGATGGTCATATGATATTGATGTATGTGCTACTGACATGTATGTTTACGCTTCCGCAGCTAGGTAGGCCCTGAGGGAGACGGGGTGCAATGACCCTTCCACTCTTCCCACTCGAACCTGTCACGGTTGCAGTGTTATGTGGAGGGCCCTCAGATTAGCATGGAGCCTGGTATGGGGGATGAACTCATTTTGTGTACCGGCGGAGTGCAACCGTGATAACAGTAGGGGACGCCACGAGCAGGTCAACTCCATCCTAGAAACTACTGGAGGTAGGCCTCTTTCTCAATCACATTTCAGCAAGTTATGGAGCACTCACTTCTCGGACGTGAGTGTCCTACAACACATGCCATTCTCAAAGTGCAACACTTGCATTCAACTCAAGGATACACTTGCATCAACTGCAATAGAGAAAGAAAGAATGGCAATTAGGGAGCAATTTGCAGATCACCAAAGGGACCAAATATCATGTAGGCGGTTGTATTGGCAAATGGAGAACATTTTTCGAGATGCGGTAGGACAAATTTTTGTGTATAATTCATGATAAGATGGACCAACACAAGACTTTCTTGCCAAAGCTAGATCCTTTACCCAAGCGTTGTCAAAAAACGCTTTGATGAAAGTAAGTCCGGCGGGTGTATTAACACATGGTCATGGAACCGAACATATGGTCATTTTGTGCTTGATCTATGGAGAGATGATCCAAACTTCCATGTGAGCTCTATTTTCAAGTGCGCCGAGAACACTAGAGAAAGGATCGATAGAAGGGAGGAGGTATTCCCCTTCAAAGCACCCATTTTTGAGGCTTTGATGGATGATCAACCGCTTTGTTACCAAGGCGGATAAAAAGCTCACATCCAAGGTGTCTAGTGAATCAAGGAGGACTTGGGATGATTTCCCCTTACTTGAGAAATCACCGCCACGAGGAGCTATGTGTTCAGTTGGACAACCTGTTGGAAAGAAAACAAGAATAGATGGATGTTTGGGGCAATGTCATACTTGGCAAAGAAGTGGGGAGTATTCAAAGTTGTGAAAGTGGGATTCATGATGGTTGGGCATACGCGATGATGATATAGATGGATTCTTTGGAACTTTCTCCACCAAGCTCAAGAGAGAAAACGTGACCACTCTCCCCGAACTAATGGATGTGTTTGAGAGCCGCATTGACCCCAACCCAATGACTTTCTTGATGGATGAGGTTGCGATTGGAAATCATTTGTAGAAGGATACTTGCTAGATGGCAAGGACCAGGTTGATGAGGACACACAAAGCCACTTCAATTCAAGTTTTGGGTTAGGGATGGAATACCAATCATGCAATATAAGTGGAGACCGTGTGACAAGTTGTGGATGCCTGTACAAAGGTATCGAAGTTGTGGCAAAGGGTGCTCTTGGTGAAGTTCTCATTCCTAAAGGGCAGACCAAAACCACTACCTCCCTTCAAGATATCCAAAGACTCTCCAACCGGGTGAAGGGCATCAAGGATTACATAACGCGACTGGGATGATGTTCGAAATGGAAAGCACACCTCCACTCTTAAGAAAAATCAAATGGACTCCCTAATCAAGCATCTTTGGAGAAAGTTGTGACATGCTTAGAAACCGAACAGCCATGTGGGAGGGAGCTAAGAGACTGGTTCTTGCCGAGTCAAGATGGGAGGGTTCTCAAGGTGCAAGCACGCCTAAGAATGCTCACTTGGGTCCCAACAAGGGTTCCAAGTGGTTTGTGGGAAGTAAGGCCTCAAAGCCGAAGTGGTTTGATCTTCCCGAGTGGGATCCCTTTGAGGACATCAAGGAAGGACCCGATGATGAGGACTCCAATATGGTTAGGGGTGGCACTCTCGATGTGACCACCACTATGCACGATGGAGAGGAGTTGCGCCCCGATTCCAAATTCAATATTGGGAGCCCATTGGGAGGCACAAGAAGGGCAACTTGAAGGAGCAATACACCGACCGGGCTGGGAGAAGAAGTGGAGGGCAAATTATCTGCGACCCTCAAAGGAGGGAATTGGTGGAGTGTGTGGTATGGTCATATCCAAGTTCTCACATTGCAAAAGACAACACACACAAGATCCCAAGAAAGGAGATGGACAAGGCCATGAGCAACCTCCATGCTATATCATTGTATGAGGGTGCATAATATTGAGAAGTTTGAAAACTTTCTCAACTAGTGGTTTGTAAAATTTATGAGGAAAACAAGTAACCCAATTCTATGTGTGTCATGTGTAATTCTATTCAAGCAATCAATTCAGAAATTTCTTTTATGGTGTGTGAGTCCCATTTTCAGTCCGAGTCCCAAAATTCAAGATTTGTCCCACTTTAATTAAATACGACTTGCCATCATTTTCTAAATGCCTCAAAACCCCACTTAGTCTTTAAGACTAACCCCACGTGTTCATGGTGTAAGCAGTTTCAGAGATAGCCGAATGTAGCAGGGCAATTGAAGGGCACAACTATGTGCAGTCTTTACTTCTGAGGACTCTATGTGCCGTTAGAAAGGCCAAAACATTTTTGGAGCTTATGGATATCAAACTGCATATCATTTTGTATATGGCACAAGAGTGCTATACAATTATATTTCAAATATATATGTAAATCTAACTGTGGATTTGAAGACAAAGATTCAATTCTTTACCAAGATTTCTTTAGTAGAATTACATTATTCAACTCATGGATAACAATTTATCATTGACTCATGCAAGGTTAAATGGGATTTCGGGTTATCTGGAGGGTTAACCCGGCAGGCCCGTTACAGCAACTTTGATCTCCTGTGGAATAACCCTTGCCCAACACGCAAAATGCAATCGTACAACTTGGCAAAACTTACTTCAAAGCTTTCTTCAAGTGGATGCACATGACGAAGAGGCTTGCAAATTATGCTTTGAGAGATATCCTTCTGTTCTTCTTTGGAGGACTAAAATACAAGCAAAAGTATATTGAACTGGGGATTTGTGAATTCTAGCTCTCATACAAACAAAGCTAATCTGCAAATTTACCGTGAAGATAAATGTTGTATGTCTCTTATGTGAGAATGCCTATATGGCCGCAAAAGAAAGTAAGCAATGTGCCTTGCATGGTGTTAAGTACTAAAACATGCATGCATTGCATCGTATGCATGCATTGTGTGCACGCATTGCAAAGTGCATGCATGCATGGTACGCATGCATTGTGTGCGTGCATGCAATGCATGCACGCTTGCATTCCAAAACCATAGGTTGGGAGTGCAAACTAACAAGAAATACAACACGCGCTCTATAAATACTGTTGGCATACCCTCACATAAATATAACAATAGAATCATATGCAAACCATAGCAAAATAGCCGTATAATTAATTTTTTTACGCGATGAACCATTTTTTGTGATATTGTAAGCATCATATGGTTAAATGATGAATCCACATATGTTAGTACCCTGGGATGTTATGATCCACTAATTTCAAATTTGTGATTAAAGTTGCTCACCAGACTTTGTCATGGGAGGCTGTATTGGAGTTCATCTTAAATTTATTTTGTAACTTATATTGGTCACAAAAATATCGTTCTGATAATGATAGGACATCTTCAGTTATCGTTGATGTTAAATATGCATTTTAATTCATTTCAATGGTTGTTATGTGTGATGTGTTTGGAGTTATGTGTTGGGTGTCAAAAGTAGATCCAGATGTAGCATGAACATGACTAAAACTTTGATATATCGCAAGCACCACAAAGACCCTTTATTCGTGTCTCCATCTTCTTTTGCTTCAGCCATGATCATTGTACATATTCACGTAGTCTATAGATAGATATTCTTGATTTGTCTAGTATATCTAGTATATTTCTAGCCATGTATTCATGCTTTTTCGTAGTCTTGCTCATAGGTTCATGAAATATATCTTTCCATGTGCATGGAGGGGTATCACCCCCATTTTTCTCATCTAAACATCTTAGAGAATTGGCTAGACCCATTGCGACCTCATTTCTTCTCTTAGACGTATTTAAATTGCTCTTTGTGAGACATTGGTTTTCCTTATGGGCAATCCAAAAAGAAACAAGGGCCCATATCCTTAATGTAGAGCTAGTAAATTATTTTAAGCCCCCGTACTATCCACATAAGCTTTATTTCGAAGGTATCTAGGGATACTTGCGCATTAAGAAGTAGCGATTGGTAGGATAGAAAGTAGCAATTGTTAGGATAGAAAAAATGATATTTTAGCGTCCACATGAAGCCGTAGCATATAGGACAAAAATGAACAAGTACCTAGAAGATTGATGTATATGGGAGAATGTATGCTCATAAGTGTTATTTTCATAACCATGGCAAACCTATCCACTTCTTTATAAAACACTTGCATTTTTTAGAGACAATCCAAAAAATGCACCGTGTTGGTGTCAGAAGATCTCATTCTTATCCTATGAGAATTGAGATGTCGTTTTAAGAGTGGATCATATGTTTTGGAAGACCATATAAATATTATAAAATAGTATATTTTATAAAATATGATAATAAAAAACTATAACAAGGGTTAGAATAGAATATGAAAGGATTAGTAGATTGGAATATTTCTTCTCTCTTCAAATAATGGAAATATTGTTTATGAATATGTGGCATGGGACGTCATCGGGCTTGAGCATTCGGGACCGCCTCAACACTTTCCAGCTATGGCGACCAAATCAGTGCTCGTGCTTAATTCCGGCAGCTCTTCTATCAAGTATGCTACCCCTCGTTCCCCAAATCAGGCTTTTTCTTTCCGCTCAAAGTGGGTTCAATGTCGATCATTCCCCTCCCTTTTATGCAGGTGTGCTTTGTTCAATGTAGGCAAGTCAATTACTTGCCTTTTCCAAGGTAGTGTGGAAGGCATTGGCACTCCTAATACTTCACTAACATACAAAGACCTTCAGATTGCATCTGACGTGAAGATACAGGTGAGTTTTTGAAGATACAGGTGGTTTTTAAATGACTCTTTTTTGAAGTCTAAAGCTTTAATATTAGGTTAGTATTCAACTGTTACTTTCTTTATTGATGGAGATAAAAATGAATTACTAGGGTGCAAATGTCAGTGATCATGGTTCAGGACTGAGGAAAGTCATGGAAGTGCTTCCAGTACATGATCAAAGCAAAATCTGCGCTGTTGGACATCGGGTTGTCCATGGTGGGGAAATGCTGAATAAACCATCTTTAATCACAGAGAAAGTATTAGAAGCTATAAAAAGGGCAACTCCACTGGCTCCTTTACACAACCCTCCCAATTTGGAGGTAAAACACAGCATGATAGAATGTTGGCAAGCAAATAAGGTTCATTTATAGCATTTGATCTTGGAGGGCTGTGAATGCAGGGGATAAAGGTTGCACAGGAGCTGTTCAAATGTCCACATGTAGCTGTTTTTGATACAGCTTTTCACTCAACAATGCCTCCACATGCTTACATGTATGCCATCCCTTTGAGGCTTTACAAGGAAATGGGACTCAGGCGCTATGGATTTCATGGAACAAGCTATGAGTTCCTCCTTCGTCAAAGTGTTGGTCTACTTGGAAAGCCAAGGGATGAAATAAATGTCATTGCCTTCCATCTTGGTGCAGGAGCTAGCATGGCTGCAATCAAAGAAGGTAAATGCATAGATACTACTATGGGAGTCACTCCGCTCGAGGGATTAGTGATGGCTACACGTTCTGGTGATGTAGATCCTGGTATTGCACAGTTCTTAGCATCTCAAGAGGGTCTTTCTGTAGGTCAAGTAGATAGGATTTTAAACAAAGAAAGTGGCCTTTATGGCCTCTGTGGCGAAAAGGATTTAAGAGTAATTCTTGAAGCTGCAAGTTCAGGAAGCGAAAAACACAAGCTTGCTCTTGATGTGTTTGTACATCGCATCAGAAAATATTTAGGTGCTTATCTGTTGCACCTTGAAGGTAAGGTAGATGCACTGATATTCACTGGTGGTATTGGAGAACGTTCTCCCGTGATACGCTCTATGGTCTGTAAAGGACTGGAAAATTTTGGGATTAGATTGAATGAAGAGAAGAACTTCGGGGATAAGAAAGGAGCAAAGGAGATTGGGAAAAACGAAAGCAGGATAAAAATATTTGTCATTCCTACTGATGAGGAGCTCTGTATTGCACAGCAGACCCTCACACTTCTCTGCAATGACATCGCTGATGATGATTTATAACTACTTGTCAATCACCTTATGCAGTAGCAGGACAATTATATTCATGTGCAAGCATTTGTAACCTGCCCAGTTATTTACTGTAACTTCACTTTTTTGAGTTATTATGGGGGCGAAAAAGCACCTCTGATGTAAGAACCCTCCTTAGCACAGGAAATCGTTATACACTTCATTTTGTTTATTCTTGGCAAGCCTAAAATTCATTGCTGAGACAACATGATTATGCTTCCAAGGACGGGTTGAGATGCTATATCTTAACAAACTTACAAAGGCAGGTTGTCAATGCAAATATTGCAAATTAGGCACATCTGGGGTACTTTTTGTTGATATATGTAATATACGGTCAACCTCCACCTCATCATCCATAGCCACGTCATCTGCCACTAAGGCTGTGACATGGCAATCTACATAAGCAGTCATGTCTATTCATGTAGAGTCGTGTCCTTTAGTAGTAGTTGTGTCTATATGAAGCTATATGAAGCTACGGTGGGAGCTTGTTCCCAACCAAGTTTTCTTCTATTCAATATATATATTTGCATTGTATTATCTTTTGATTTCCTAAACTTAAGATGGTATCAGAGCCAAAGTGCTCTTAAAGATCCTGGCGTGTGCGATGGAGTCCGGCAATCACGCTAGTGAGGATTATGAAGTGGGAGAACCTCCTCCTACTTGTAAACATGGAGAACTAAAAGGAGCAACAAATCCGTTGGGTTTGAAAGGAGTACTAGAAGCAAGAGTAAGGAAGCCCATTAATTGGGATCAATGCATCAGAGGCATTCGGCAGATTGTAAGCGATGACAACTGTGTAGTGAAGCGGCCCAGAGTGCTCGAAATGGTAGGCGCAGAAGAACCAGGAATGGAGAATGACAGAGATGGACCCAAATTGCATGAAACTGCCATAGAAGAAGTCGTTATAAATTATGTTACAGTTGGAGAAGAGAATACTGGAGACGTTTCTTCCAGTGTTGCTCAGAGAAATTCAGATGGGGTCCAACGGGAGCGAGATAGAAAGGGGTTTGAAATTGAAAAACAAATAGTCGCAGCAGTTCCTGAGTATACATACATTATTGGGAACAACACTATTGTTGAAGAAGATGCCATTGGCGATGGTGCTGAAAAACCCATTGCCCCAATAAATCCAGTTGGGATTCAGGCCGAAACCCTAAATTGCATTGCCGATCATTTGGTTATGGACAGAAGCCGCATGTTCAGAAAATACAGCCAGGGGCGACTTGAATCCAATTTTCAGGACCCTAAGATAGCCAGCAGTGAGAAAATGGAAGCAATCTTTAAAAATGGAGTTATCCATATCCATCGGGACAGCCAAACAAATTCAGTTATGGCTTCTAACTAGACGGAGGAGAAATTTGCAGAGAAATAGACGCCCAGACTGCTCAATGGGTACCGCTATTGGAGATGATTGAAGCTTCCGATGCTGTTTTACAAGGATTGTCCCAAGAAGATATACCAGAGTTGTTGGCAATGAATAACTGTTGCAGATGGAGCAGAGCCGTTGACGGCCTGGAAGTTGCAAAAGAAAAATACACAGTTGGCATCATTTCAAGAAGCAAGGTTAGAGAAATTGGCCAAGAAGAAGCCATTAGATTGGAGCCAGATTCCAAGGATCTTGACACCATCAAAGAAGATTTTGAAGCAGAAATTGCCTATGAAGATCCAGCAGATGCATCTGGAGATGTATTAGAAGATTCAGACAGAAAGACTCTATTTTCCCAGGCAAGCTTGTACGTCCTTGACGATGCCCATGCAACAAACCCTGCCATTGTCAATACAGATGCAGAAATAGATCGATGGTCACAGGCCTCTCAAGTAGACGGCAAGATAACAAAGAATTCCAATGGCCAAGTAGGAGATAGTGGGGCTGAATCGGGAATACATGGAGAAAGATTTATGGCTCGTGTACAAGAAATGCCTAACATCTCCAGCAATACTGCCACAAAATTCTGTTATGATGCTAAAATTGAAGTTCAAGGAGTTATCCAAGCTGATCACAAGGAATTTCCATTCAATAATATCTCTGGGGGAAAGGTTTCGAAATTGAATGGTGAGAATAAAGCTGAACAAGTTGCCGAAGGAAGAGCTGAGGGCTTTGGCACAAGTGTACAGATCCGTAAAACTAATGGAAGCCACGAAGGAGATACTAAAATAGATGCCTCGAAGAAGAAGACGCTCATTGCTCAACAAATAAAGGATATAGTCCATGAAGCACTGCAGCTGCAGCTGGTGAATACATCAGGTACAATATCAATATCAGAGAAAGAAATACCCAAGCAAATGGATGAAGATTTGGATACCATCACCAATCTCAAGCAGGTTCTTATTGTTCTTTGGGCTATAAGCAAATTTAAATTAAGAATATCATTGCTTGAGATTGAGGGAGGGAAGTATTACTATCCAAATCAAGCGGTTTTGTATTAAGTCAAAGGATGATTTATCCTACATCTACAAAATGTATAGCGGCAGATTTAAAAAACACGGCTTTGAAGACAATGAACTGTTTTGGAAAATGTTCATAAAACAAAGATGATTGGGAAGAAAATAAGGGATGTCGAAGGACCCAACGATGGCTCACTTATGAGCCCGGACATGACGATTTTGGATGATGGAGCTGTAGTTTGAGGGAGGGTGTTGATATATGTAATATACGGTCAACCTCCACCTCATCATCCATAGCCACGTCATCTGCCACTAAGGTTGTGACATGGCAATCTACATAAGCAGTCATGTCTATTCATGTAGAGTCGTGTCCTTTAGTAGTAGTTGTGTCTATATGAAGCTATATGAAGCTACGGTGGGAGCTTGTTCCCAACCAAGTTTTCTTCTATTCAATATATATATTTGCATTGTATTATCTTCTGATTTTCTAAACTTAAGACTTTTCTCCAAATAGGTGTCAGCATTTGAAGATACAGGCAATATCTTGGGAGCTTGCTTTTTCTGTAATAAAACAGGATTAATGGCGTTATTATAAGGTGCAAGGACTTTAGGTGGCAATAGATATAAAACATGGCACAACTAGATTCTACACAGGGTAGCACACAAGTTGAAAACTCATAAATGACTAGCAGTAGGGCAGGTTTGGGGTGAGGGGTAGATGAACGAAGAATGGGTTGAGTTGGGTAGGGGTATAATTGGAAGTTACACGTATTTTTCTCAATTACGAAGCAAGTTGATTAGTATATCGCTACATATTGCCTTTGTTGGTGTTATATTTTGTTGTCTTATTGGTGTAATCAATCTTGTGATACTTTAGACCACTGACAGTCTTCTCCATTACGTCGTTTACTAATTCCTATGGGGTGTGCTATTCTCCCTATCAGATATTGTGAAGCAACAAGCTCAATGAATTGCAGTTACATTATCAGTTTGTACTAGAATTGCACTCAAGGCCATCACAATCTTCTTCACTGTGATTGGTCTTTTATTTGGTTTCAATCAAACCCAAGTTTGTGAAAGCGATGCTTTTAAAATGTGATGGCGAATAAAGACAAGCAGAAATTGATTAGAAGATGATTATGAAAGCAAGAATATAGTATCTACTATAATTAAAGTCCCTTAAATCGTTAGAATAAGTTCTGGAGCACGAATTAGAGAAAACAGAAATAATATTGTGTTTAGAACATCAGATAATACATTGCCTCCTAATATATCTAGGACACTTGTTATGTTCATGCTTTTAGGATACCCATATTTGGCTTTCTGCCATTCTGTTGCATTCTAAAGCACAAAAACTTGAGCATTCTGTTGCATTCTGTTGGAATGGTGCATTTTGTGAGGTTACATATTTACTTGTTGACCTTCTAAATATGGTAAGGATCCATGATGAATAATTGTAGATGGCAACAAAGCGTTCAAAGCCAAACTTGTGGCAGAAGGAATTTACACATAAAAAAGGTGAAAACTATAATAAACCTACTTTGTTGTGAAATTAACCAGTATAAGACTGTTCAACTGACCTAGAATTACATCATATGGATGTAAAGACAACTTCTTTGAATGCTAAATTGGAAGAAAACATTTTTATATGAGGCAAGCCCTAGGTTTTGATGGAGGAAAGAACATGGTATGAAAGTTAAACAAGGTTGTATATGGTCTCAAGCAAACTCTAAGAGAATGACATATCTGTATAGACCATTTTCTTAGGGAACAGGGTCTTGAAAAATTAAAGAATGATAGAAATCTCTACAGATATAATGATGGTGATATCTGCATTATTGCCCTTTATGTTGATGGTTGTATTATGGCGGCCAATAGCATTGAAAGCATGACTACAAAGGTATGTTGAAAGCAAGCTTTCAAATGTTAGATTTGGGGCTTGATAGCTGGGTGTATTCTAGCCTTAGGAGGCATGTGGCCTAAGGTGGGAAGAATGCATTCATTTAGTTAATTTGGGAAAAGCACTTACACCGGTGGCCATGACAAGAATTTTGCCATTCCTCACGTTGTTGCATAGCCTTAGCATGTTAGCACAATTCGTTTGAGTATAGTTAAGATGCATGTATGGGTAGGCATGGGCGATGATGGGATCACCTTTACCTATCTAAATTTTCTACTATCTTTTGCTGCCTTCAAGAGCATAAATGCCGCCGAGGTGAAAGTAGCTAATACGTTTGCATGTGACTATAATGTCTTGGTGTCTGCTGCTGATGCATTTAAGGCTGGTGTGCTTACGACGTGGAAGTCCTCTGTGGATGTCACTTTTACTCAAATAGATAGGTTTGGGCGGTGGATAATAATCAATTGGAAAGATAAGGGCCAAGAATGGGGTTTGATAAATGTCTATGGTCATAATAGACCTCGCCAGCGTGGTGCTTTGTAGGCAACCGTGAGGAGTAAAATTCTTCATCCCGGGCAGAATATTGCATGGTTGCTTGTTGGAGACTTTAACGTGGTTGAGTTAAAAAGAGATAGAAGCAGTCGAGTTTCTAAAGTGGTGCAAGGGTCGAGTGGGAACAATGGTTATGCCTTTTACATGATTGCCAGCTTATAGAGATTGATGGTGATCAGTCTTTCACGTGGTGTAATGGTTGGACAGGAGTTCGCAGAGATTACGCAAGACATAATAGAGGATTCTTTAATACTTGTGCAGCTGCTTTGCTAGTAGATTTTTGTCGCTTGAATCTTTTGGATAGCTCCATGTCAGATTATAACCTGCAATTCTTATCCAATAATGTGTGGCTAATTGTCATAGACCTACTAGAACTTACTTTAAGCTTAATTGCAAGTACTTGGAGGATGATGAGTTCAAAGTTGATAGTAATCGAGTTTGGTCTCGGGCCTTTTCACCTCGTAGGGGCATGTCTGGGATTGTTGCAACATTATCTGCAATGAAGTCATTTGCAAAAGAATGGGGGGGAGTTAGAGCTACTGAAGCTAGAGGACTCTTGACTACATTGTATCAGGAATTAGAACAACTCCGTGCTCGTGGCCCTACTAATGGAGTTAGAGAAAAAGAGTTACTATTTTAGATCAAGGCTATAGAAACTGTAAAAGCTACTGAAACCAAGGTGAAGGTAGGGTTGCCATGGTCGATGGAGATAGATGTACCCGGTTCTTTTTTGCCGCTGCAAGGACATTTGCCACTTCTATACATTCTTTGGTGTTGCCGGATGGCTCTCTTATCTCTGATCCTGTGCATCTTAAGCAGTATCTTCATCAACACTATTCTTCATTCTTTGCGCGACGTCCATTACCCTTTCAAGAGGACATGCAATCGGCTGTGTTGACTAAGGTGCGTTGCATTATTTTTGAAGAGAAGAGGCTGCTTCTTGAGTCCAATATTGTGAAGGAGGATTTAAAAGGAGCTGCAGCTCTCTTAGAAAAGGGCAAATGCCCTGGTCTGGATGGCTTCCCTATTGAATTCTTTCAGAAGTGCTGGGACTAGTTGGAGGATGATGTATATGTGCCTTCTGTGGGTTTCAGAGATTTAGGTGCCTTGATAAGATTTTGAACACAGATTGCATATCCCTCATTCCAAAGAGCAAGGAACCCAAGACTAGTTTTGATTGGTGATCTATTACATTGCTTTTCTCTGTGTACAAGATCTTTGCTAAGACATTGGCTAAAAAAGTTCGAGACATTTTGGCTGACTCTATCTCGTCAACACAATCTGGCTTTCTCCCTCGTCATTGTATTCTCAGTAATGTGGCTGCTGCATACGAGAAAGCATACGAGAAATATATTGGGCCGGTTATAGGGCCATATAGAAGCTTGATTTTGCTAAAGCTTATGATAGTGTTGATTGGGGTTTCTTGGAGAAGTGTTTTCTTGCTCTTGGATTCAAGGAGTCTTTTACAAGAAATGTTGCGAAGCTTCATACGTCAAAGATGGCTCTCAAGAGGTATGTAATCAATATGCTGATAATACATTTTTGTTCCTAATTGCCAAGACTGAAAATCCTCATAACGCTAAGCTATTGTTAGACACATTCTCTTTAGCATCAGGAGTTCTTATGGATTGGCAAAAGTGTACTGCTTTTTGGACGTTGGACAGTCCCATCCTCCCTGGAAGATTCTTGGCCAATCTGTTAGTCAATGCATGCTTCCCAACAAGCATTAGACCAAATTTGCATTTGTTCTTATCTGTAGATGACCTCTAGAGCCTAAGAACCCTAGCCACTAATGAATGAACCTAACCATGTATGATTAGAGTAGATAGATTACTCTATTATTTCAGTTCATTGGATGATATTGTATTGCTTTGTGCACACCTCTTGTGTATTGGAAAGGAGGTAGAGACATAGAAGCCATAGGCTCCTAGTGATAGACCTCATTAATTCCCATTAATATGCGGCCTGTGCATAGGAGCCTGCCTACCTGTGGGTGTCGGGCTAGACTGGCTGACAAGGAAGGCTTGTTCCCCTGGCATGTAGAGTCTACTATGGGGACATCGTGAGCTAGGCCTAATAGCTTGCGACTATGTGCCGGCAAGATATAGGCTCACACCTCCTAGGTGATGCATCGCCTTAGTGTCGTATATGAGCATGGGAAACCATGGCTCTCTAGCTCGCATGTAGTTGACATGGATCTTCTGGAGGGGAATGATCTCCTCTTGCCTCATCGGGGCTAGGGAGATGCAACCCAAGAGTAGCCCCTTCGGCTATGCCCCTGGCAGGCAACGGTCAAGTCCCAAGACTTATCAACCTATCTGCAAAGTATGCACGGGAAGGGCAGATGGAGTGGACTACCCAATGGCCATGTTCTTATGCCTGTCAAGTCCACGGCCATGAATTCTATCTGCAACAAACTCTGGAGATCTAAACTGTCTCTTTTATGTTATGTTATATCCTTATGTTTATGCGCTTTCGTAGCTAGGATAGTCCCGATGGAGACGGGATGAATGATACGTCTATTCTTTCCATGTCAGACTCTTGCTCACCATCAAGATCCTGACATCAGATAAACGACCTCATGTTGTAAAGTTATGCTGACAGAAGGGATCTCTTGCTTGTGTATGGTCGGAAAATCGTATATGAGCAGGGAGTGTCACACTTTCTATTAGCCCCCATCATGGTCATTTCTCACCATCAATGGTTGAAGAGGCTGCTGCACTGCGTCAGGTTGAGAATACTCTCATTGCCACTCTGGAGGCACCAGTGGGGCACCCTGTTCCAATCCTTCCAGAACATCAATGCAGTTAGTCTCATGGAATGTTCATATACCTTTCTATCTTTGTAAGTTGGATGTCCAGTTTATATGTTTGCAAGGACACAAACGCTGCAAGGAAGATGTGTCAAAGCTTGTGGATATGATCGGCCGACGTTTCAATGCGTTGCTTGCAGATTCAGCTAGTGCTGGAGTTGTCATAGCTTGCCAACCTTCATTGACAATTATTTCTACCGAGGTAGATCGCTTTGGCCGATGGGCGTGTGGCAGGACCATGGAGCCCAGTATAGTCTTCTGAGTATTTATGCTCATAAGAGGCATCATTAGAGAGCTTCATTATGGGTTTATCTTTACGGTACAAGATGTGTAGTATGGGCCAGGAAATTTCATGGATTCTCGTCGAGGACTTCAACATGGTCGAAATGGAAGAGGATCAACTAGAAGCCACCTCTAATCTATCTGAATTTAAGCGTCAGCAATGGCATCATCTTCTCCATGGATGTAATCTATCAGAGTTGGATAGTGAAGGTACTTCCACTTAATGCAATAGTCAGATTGGTGGGGGTTCGTGCAAGCTCTCGGTTGGATAGGGCTTACTGGAATGCAAATGCAGTCTTGGCATTTCTAGGTCTTCTTTGGTCCTGCTTTGGAAACAACTCAGTTTCAGATCACCATCCACAGTTCCTTTCGGATGAATCTTTGTTGCAGTGCCGTCTAGGGCAGACGTGTTTTCGCTTGAATGTAAAAATTTTGAAGGACGCATTAACCTTTCAAGAAGCTTGTAGGGGCATTTGGTCAACTGTCTTTAACCGACGTCGAGGGATGGCCGGCATAGTGGATGCACTCGCAGCGGTCAAAGCCCTAGCAAAATAGTGGGGCCGATCTACAATAGTAGATCGTTCTTTACTGGATATTTTTTACCAGGATATTCTTCTCTTTCGGCAGGATCTTTCCGAGACGTTCGTGAGCATGACATACTGCTACAAATTCAAGCTTTGGAGGAGGACAGATCCAACAGGCAAAGACTAAAGCATTTTGTAGTGGTTTTATGATGGAGATCCTTGCACTGGCTTCCTCTTTCATGTGACTAAGTGGCATCGCATGACATTTGCCATGTCATTACTACGTCAATCAGATGGATCAGTACTCTCACAGCTAGCAGATCTCAAACATCATCTGAATGATCAATTTCAGGCATTTTTTGCTGAGTGAGAGACATCTGCCCTTTCAGTCAGAAATGTGAGATGCGACACTGTCTAGGATCTCTCCCATCATTTTTGAAGAGAAACGTCTATCTGTAGAGGCTGCTATAACTACTTATCCTAGGTTCGACAGTTTTTTAACATAAAAAGGGGAAATGCCAGGGTTGGATGGTATATCCATTGAGTTCTTTCAAGAATATTGGGAATGGTTGGAGCCAGATGTATCTGACACTTTCTGTGACTTTCGACGGTCTACTGCCTTGGACAAAATTTTGAATATAGGTGCCATCTTGCTGATCTCTCACTTTATTATCATCGCGATATATAATATTTGCCAAGGCATTTACAGAGAGGGTGAAGGATACTATGGCTGAGTCCATTTCTACAACTCAATTAGGATTTTTTCCAAGAAGATGCATTTGTAACAATGTGGCTGCTGCATATGAGGGGATCTATAGGGCACATCGGTAAAACTTGATTTTGCAAAGGCACATGACAGTGTCAACTGGGAGTTCATGTGCTTGTGCATGCTCCGATTGGGATTCGAGCAGCAATTCATATCAGATGTCATGAAGCTGTTCGAGTTATTGTTCTCTTTCATGGTGAGTCATTAAAGGTTTTCCCACTTGGTTTCGTCAGGAATGCCCTTTAGCATCACTCCTCTTCACAATTGTCGCAGAGATGTCGTCGCAGTTATTTGCTGCTGCGTCAATGGAGGGGCTTCTTCAGGTTTTCGCTATAGAGGATGGCATGCAGGAAGTTTGCAATCAATACGTAGATGACACATTCCTCCTTCTGATCACTAATTCTGAGAATCTTGAAGCTGCAAAACTGCTATTGATTCCAGCATGTCTTCATGATTATCCATGGAAGCTTCTTACTTATGGATAGGCCACAAAACTACTCGAATTCGCTTTGGCATTCATGTTAGAGCAATATGGGAAGAAGTTATTAAGGGTTTGAAGAAGCACATATTCTTGTGGTCAATTGCAATGTTATCTCTCGCTGGTCGCATTACAGTGGCCAAACCAGTTCCCAACAGTACCCATATTTATATGGCCTCCTTGTTGCTAGCCCCACATGTTAAAGTATAAGACCCCAATTCAATAGTCCGAAATTTCATATGGACTGGCACAGAGGTGAGGACTATAGTTAAGATGGCCTAGTTCAAATGCATCCTCCAAAATGGACAGGTAGTGTGGATATGATGGAGTTATTACTCAGAGTAAGGTCCTCATCTCAAAATTCATTTGGTGGCCCTTGAATGATGAAGATGACTCTCCTGGTCTATGCCTTCTCAAACAATTTCTTGGTCATTGTATCCCTTTAGGCAAGAAGGCAGTCAAACTAGTACTTTCCCGGGCTCGATTTTACCCCCTTGTGCCTTTTCCAAATGCATCTCCTTTCCTACAAGCATGGGATGTAGTCAAATATCTAGTTTGGCCGTGTTCTTTCGTCCATGCTCTCCTAGATACTCCGTGGTGGTGGTGCCCTTGCCGCCAAACCTCTCAACACCTCCACTTGCGGCATCAATTCATCCCCTTACATAGAGACAACGAGTCCTATCAGGTGTTAGCTCTATTGAAGCATGTCATGAAGGAGGCCATCTCTTGTCATGGCCGACGTTTCAAGCAAAATTCTTATTCTCACGTTGGGATGAAATTGTATATGGGAGAAGGTAGTAGAGAACTTGTCTCTCATTGTGGAAGTTGGTGTCAGGGAAAGGGTGGTGTGGGGTTGTCACGAGGATAATCACAGATGCAAGTACTTTGTCCGCTCTATATACCATCTCCTCTTAGCTCCACGGCCTCTCCTATTGCCAAATAGATGGCAACTACAGATCCCAACATACAATGGTGTTGGCTTTGGGATAAGTTGCTCCATCCTAAAGTTTTTATAGTTTGGTGGCAAGTTTTACATAGATGTTTGCGTGTAAATGTTTTCTGGACTCGCTATGATCTTCGTGTCTCTGCAGATATTCACTTTGCCTTTCAGATGTCAAAACAATTGAGCATTGCCTCTTTTCTTGTCCAAAAGTTCAACCACCATAGTCCTGACTTCAAGATTTATTTAAGAGTAGATCAGATAGACAATCTGTTCTTTTGGCATCCTACCTAGGCATTTCATCTAGGGCCTAGTTGGTTACGATGGTCAATCTAGAAGCATCGTAGACTGCACATTTTCCAGGGCATTTATTCACCTGTTCGTAGTGTTATTGATGTAGCCCCGATGTAGCAGAGGCTAAGATACATATGGCTTATAAGTCTTCCTCCCTCAATGAAGAAGTGAGACCGTATCTAGATTCAGTGTCTTCAATCGTTAGTCTCTTATGCTAGAGTAAGCACATAATGCTTCAGGTTCATATTTCAGGAGCATTTTCTTGTGCTTACATAGCTAGATGAGATATGTACATACTTTTGATTTTCATCCTTCAAAAAAAAGGGTCCTATCAGATTATGGATGTTTAAGGAAATATTTGAAATACATGTTCATATGGCAAGCAATAGCTTTACACTCTAGGCAGACTTTATATGAGCAAGATAGTTGAACATACTCAAACTTAGTCCACCTTTAAGTCAAGAGATAAAAGTTTGATCATGTCCTACCAGATCATGGTAGGGCACGGAGGAGCTAAGCATGTTGGACCAAGTAGATAACCCTTAAATCTATTAACTAGAATTAGTGCTAGAGTTTATCTCCATCTGCTACATAGCATGAAGCATCTGAAATACAGTTGTGCAATATAGTTCTGAACCTTCCAGATTTTCAAGTGCGCGGGTCTGAATACTTAGCATAGATTTTCGTATTCAACTATATTACTTTGTTCTTACAGGCAATGCTAGACCATTTCTTAAAGCACCATTTTTCCATCAAGAAATCGTTGGTCCTCTACACTAGAGACAATGACACTTGCAAGATATATCTCATTAGAAGTCTTAGATTGGTTTTAAACTATGTTGCATGAAAATGAGTCCAATAGCAATTGCATATAACATAATATAGGAATGTATGATTGCAGGCATATTTGTCAAGGTTATTATGGTGAGCATGTGATCTACTAGGAGATGCATAAACAATTCTACAGATCAAGATGTGGCATTTTGAGGTTGTGGCATGTTTTTTAAACAATGGTTTACTTTATGGTGTGTATGTAGTCTATAGTTAAAGGTTATTAAGAACAATCTTAATGGCTTCATAGCAGCCTTTATTGTCAATGTCTAAAAAATTTAACACGAACCAACTATCCCAGAACTAGCTTAATTCATTTGTATGTGTATGGGTGCACAAAACTTAAATCCAAAGAACATCTCAATATCAATACGTCGTAATCTCGACAAATAATTATCTCCACATAATCTCAACAATTTAATTATCTCAATGTAATTCTCAACGTCATAATTTAAAAAAAATCACAATACAAGTTAACATAAGACATTATGTTGAGGAAGACTTTTTGGAAATAATATCACAATTTCTTTTGCACTACTGTCCAACTTTTGTTGTATAATGAAAAGCCCAGCAATGCTGGGCATTTTTTCTAATAATATACTATTTACAACACACAATCTACCATCTGTTACAGGGAAAACTATGATCAATCAAGCGTGAAAGAGTAGAGTAATAACTAGCTTGGATTTATTCTAAATAATGTGCAGCATGCTCTTCTCTGATATTTCTTTCAAGTCTTTTAGATTTCATGTCCTTTGTGTTTGGAGAGACCCTAGTACAGAAATGGAATCACAGCTTTCTTCCCCTTCTATAGTACACCCATTTTCCTAAATTGCAATTTATCTCAGATTTGTTTTTCCTTGCTGCAGTGAAATTTCTTGGGTGAACATCAAGGACTTCTCCCATTTTCCTATAGTTGTTTTTTGTTCATTGCCTATTGCCATTGCTAAACAAGATTTTTTAGCCATACAATCGAGACTATCTAATTGCTTCATGACTTGGATGGAATCTCTGATATTATCTATTATGGTTGTTCTTATTTTCAGGTTCTTCAAGAGATCCACAATTGTCTCTTCTATAGCTTTATGTTTTACTACATAAATCAATATTCATCCTTTAGTCTAGAGATTCATTGTTTTTGTTTCGCTCAAAAATGAATTGACGGTGTTTAACACTACTTCCCTTTTTGTTGCATCTCTTTTATCCAATTCATCTTGATCTCCACTACCAATACCTCATTAGCTTCTTTTTGTCATTTTCTCTGCTTTTGTACGGGTTACATATTGGACACGAGGAGGTTTAGCTCTTGGCTTGCCGGACATCTGAGGCAGATTGGTTTGCCCAGGTATCAGTCTCTGAAATTCCTACCGAATAATTTCTTCATAATCATGTTTGAGGCTGAGTCTTCCGTGCGGCAATTGGTTAGCCAGGGGATGGATACTTTGAGTGAATCTTATGTGTTGTATCAGTATTATACTCCGGCAATGTCTACCAGTTCTTTGACAGCGGTTAAAATCCCGTGTTGGTTCCAGATTCAGGATCTTCCTCCTGATCTGATGGTGCCTGATTTCTTGGTTTTGATGGCTAATGGTCTGGGCGTATATTTGGCTCATTCTATTGTGCAGTCCCCAAGATCTGTGTTGCTCTGCTGCCTGCTTTGCAGTACTGTGCCCACTTCTCTTCAAAGGCGTAGTGGTCCCCGCATTTTCTCTTCGATTGAAGCTTTTGAATGGCTCGAGATCCCGGATGTTTCCATCTATTGTGCTACCATCCGACCATGTTGATGATCCCGCTAGTGCTTGTGATGTGATAGGGGTTCTGGGTGCTTATGCAGGGGCCGGGATTGCTCGCTCCACGAGGCAAATGCATGAGGACTCCGTGGGTGCGGTGAGTGGAGTTGGACGAGGTGGTGTGGTTGGGGGAGGTGGTGTGGGACGAGGCGAGGGCAGGCTTGCTGGCCGGCCGCCCATTGGATGGCGGGGGCTAGGGGCGTGGTGGCTCGGGGGAGGGCTCGAGATGATTTGGTTGTGGCTAAGTCCGAGGGCACGTGGGCTGTGGGAGGGGCTGGTGATCCCGGTGGGGATGTCCCAGAGCGTATGTCTTGAGCATGAGGTGGCTGGAGCAGCCCGGTTGAGGTAGAGACTAGTGTGGCCCATGACTCTATGGAGGTGCCCTGGGGGACTTCCAACACGTGTTGGAAGTGGAATCTCATGTAGAGCGGTTGTGGGTCACATTGCTGTGATTAATCCTCTGGCTCTAGATGATGACTCGCGGGAGTGGGCTGATGGTGGTGGGTAGGCATGTGGGGGCTGGACACTTCTCCTCCCGGGATGAATAGGTCGATCCTTAGTTGGAATGTGGGGGTGCGGTCCTCTAGTAGTAAGAGGGCCCATGTTTCTTTGGCACTTCGGCAGATTAAGGCCCCGATATTGTTTGCATTGGGGAGCATAAGTGTCACAGGGGTGATATGTCTAGGCTCATGAATATGGTTGGTAGGCAGTTTGCCTCTATTGCTTCTTCTTCTGGGCGGACTAGTGGGGTACTCTTATTGCTTTGAGGATGGATGTGCAGGTCACGTACTCTGCAGCGAGCATGTTTTTGGTGGGCAATAATTAAGTGGTTGGATGGAGGGCAAGAGTGGGGGATTCTTAATGTTTATGCCCCTAATCAGCCTTCTTCTGGGTGCTTTATGGGCCACGATTAGGAATAAGTTGCGCAGCCCTTGATGGGTTGCGTGTCGCTTGGTTGTTGTTAGGGGACTTCAATATGGTAGAGCGAGTAGAGGATCGCTCTGGTTCTGGAACCCAGGTTGTGCATGGGTTTGAGAGGGACCAGGGTCAACTTCATGACCCTGGGGACTTGTCTTTTACCTATTGTAATAGGCAGATTGGTGCGGGTATGTATGCTATGGCATGACCGGTGTTATGCTTCCCATGCGACTTGGATGGTGTGCCCTCTTTTTGCCCCGGAGTAACATTCTGTCTACCTCCATTTCTGATCATTACCCTCGAGGTTTTGTCGGTCGGGATGCGGTTGCCTCGGCCCTCTAGGACGGTGTTCCGTTTGAACACCCCCTCGGGCCGATCGCGGATTTCGGCCCGGTGCGGGGAGTTGTGGCTTGATACCTTTTCATCTCTCGAAGGGTATGTGCGATATGGTGGCTGCGTTGGCGTGGTGAAGCGTTTTGCAAAAGGTCTTTGGTAGGCGGCGTGTGCGGCGGGAGCGGCGAAGTTGCATGGTCTCTATCGAGGAGTTAGAGAGGATTGGCTAAACCTTCCGATGGCATTAGGGAGAATGCGGTGTTGCGGTGTATTGTTGCTCCGAGCAGGTTAAAGTGCGGGGAGGCACGGTGAAGGCGGCTCTTACCTAGTTGAAGGAGGGGACACAAGTTCGCGGTGTTCTTGAGCAGCTAGGCTAAGCGTGGCGATATCAAAGATCTATGGCGCCCCTTGCTTTGCACGATGGTGGGACTTTGGGCGATCCCCGCTGATTTGAGGTATGTGCATGCCCATTTCTCGGGGTTTTTGCCTGGCGCCTCTTCCTATGAGCAGGGAGATGCGGGGAGCTTGTTTTGGGAAACATTAAGCCATCTATTCTCACCTCACCAAAGATGAGAGCTTGGAGCGGGGAGCTCTCAGAGAGGATTTAGCGACGGCATGTATGTGCACGGCCAAGGATAAATGTCCTGGGCTGGATGACATCCTTGTGGAGTTCTTTCAGACTCATTGGGAGTGGGCTGGTGAGTCGATTGTGCCGGTGTATCTTGAGTTGTTTGCAGTCTTCTCAAATGGATAGGATCTTGAATACCGCATGCATTTCCTTGATTCCTAAGGTTAAGCAGCCTTCTACTATTAATGATTGGAGGCCTATCTCCTTGTTGTCCTCTATGTATAAGATTATTGCGAAAGCCCTGGCAGAGAAGTTAAAGCCGGTGTTGACTTCTTCCATTAGTAAGGTGCAGTCTGGGAGGAACATTTTGACTAATGTTGTCGCAGCTTATGAGGGCCTTTATTGGGCTAGAAGAACAGGTCAAGGCATTGCCTATCTTAAGCTTGACTTTGCTTGTCTGCCATGATGTTAGTGTTGGGCTGTGGTCCACACTTTACAGAGACAGTCATGAAGCTGCATAGGTCGAAGCTACAGACTCTGATGGTGTGCAGGGGTGAACCCTCGCCTTTTTTCTCCTTAGGCAGAGGGTGCGCGAGTGGGTGCCCTTTGGCGCCCGTTTTTGTTTTACGATGGCGGGCCTTGTCCCGCTTGTTTTGGCTGCTGGAGGAGGGAGTGGTGGATGGGCTTCGGATGCGGGATGGTAAGCCGCCAGACATTATTAACCGATTTACCCGATGACACTTTCCTCTTCTTGGTGGCGTAAAGAGGAATTTGTGGAATGTGAAGGGTTTGTTGGATACTTTCTCCTTGGCCTCGGGCATTCTTTTGAATTGGGGTAAGTGCTCTACATTATGGGCCCAACTGACTCCGCCTCCCCCTTGTTTGGCTCTATTCCCTTGGAAGGTGCTTCGAGGTAATGTGTGTACTAAGTTGTTGGGTATTCCCTTTGGAGGGGATGTTTCCATGGGGGGTGTGGGATGAGATTTTGCGGGGGTTGCGAAACACCTCAATTGGTGGAAGGGTAGCAAGTTGTCCATGGCGGTGGGATAACTATTGCCAAGTCAAGATTACTTTATAGCACTCATGTGTATGAGCATCTGCGATGCTAGCTCCCCGAGGGTAAGATCTGAGGGCTTTGAAGATTGTTCGCAATTTTGTGTGGGGCGGGGATGATGAAGGGTTGATTTGTTAAAGTGGCTTGGTGGAAGTGTCTCCCCAGGGAGGATGGGGGTTTGGCCATTACGGATTTGGGTGCATAGTAAGGTGTTGGTCTCCAAGTTTGTTTGGAGCATTCCGCAGGATGGAGCATCTTCTCCCGTCGTGCGGTATTTGTTGTTCCGATCTCTTCGCCATTGTGTGGCGTTTGGGAAGCCGATGCGTGCATGTGGAGTTGCCCTCGGCCTTTGTTGTATGGTCTCGGCCTTTCCCACATGCATCCCCTTTTTCTCCAGAGTGTTGCGGGCTTGGGATCATAATGCGTGTGCTCTTCCAGCTAGATTATGCCTCGGTTTATCACCACTCTTCTCCTTTCTTGTGGGTTCCTCTACCCTCCTGCGACCGCCCTTTGGCTGCCATCGTGCATGCTTTCGGGACGAGCCGTTGGAGGTTTGTTAGTCTTATGCGTCCAAATCTGAGGACTATTCATTCACGACGGATCAGGTCAAGGCCAAGGATCCACAGTCGAGCCGCAGTCGATCGTCCAAGGGCCCTTGAAGACCAAGCGCCGCGGACCACTAATGATCCAAAGGCCATGCGAGACCAAGAGGAGGCGCCTGACAGAGAAATGACTATTTGTCACCATCTGCGCCATTTTCGGGGTCTCAAGAGGCGCGCCAGCGTTCTAAATTAGGCCTCCTTCCAAGAGTGACGCACTTAGAGCTTTGACGGAGTATCTATATTGGGCCAAAGGCCATCGTACTATATATATGAGTAGATCTAGCCCTCACGGGGTAGATGAGTTTTTGGTCTTATCTCACTTCTGCTTCCTCTCTATTGCGAGAGTTCATGTATCACAGTTGATATCAAAGAGTTTTGTTCTCTTCATTGCGTTCTTCATTGTTCTTCTTGTTTTTCCTCTTTTCCCTTCCTTAGTTTCTTTTGCAAATTCTCCTGTTTGATCCACGGGTCCTCACAGCAGGGCTGTCTTGCAGGAGTTCCCGAACCCAGACCCCAAACATTGTCGCCGCTGCCGGGTCTGATTTTCTTTCCCTCTTTTCTTTTACCATGTCTGCTCGTGCTTTCACTCCAGAGGAGCTTCTTAGCCAGACGGCGTCTTGCTTGGAGCGCCATCAACGTCGCGAAGTTGCTCGAGATATGTATGACACTGCTTATGATATTGAGGGAGGCCATATTCGCTCACGAGCTCAATCGGCGCCACCTACTCCTCGTGTTCACTCTCGTCCTGGCTCTCGTCCAGCGTGTAAACATTGTTCCCAACCTCAGTCACCTCATTATACACCTGTTCAGCAACCTCCAGCTTATTTCCACACTCCAGAGAGTGCCTACATTCACATCTCCTCTGGCCATACTCCTCTGCCTTCACAACCATCATCTCCCCCTATTGGAATGGGTTATCCCCATGTTTCTTTCGGCCCTCCCCAGTTCAGACATATCCTCAATCCCCTTCTTTTCAACAGACTCTTCCCGTTTACACTCTTACAGATCTCAAACCTCATGACCACGGACCCCACGGTCCTCCACCACAGGAACCTCCTTTTGCACATCTTCAGGGTTTTTCTGCTCCTTTGCCACCCCATACGGAATCCATGGAAGTTCCGCCCCATTATGTTCCTCCTTATACACCGCCTCTCTATGCACAAGGCCAGTCACAATCTTCTTTTCAGACTCTCAAACTGACCTATCCCACTTTTGGCAGTACTAAAGGAAAACCATTGGATCAAAGTGCTCAAGCCCACATGGAAGAATTTGAGGCTCTGGCTGTCCTAAATGGTCACGCTCAACCTCAACTGAAGTTCCATATCTTTTCCACCACGCTGCGTGGATCCCCTCATCAATGGCTCATGGCAAACAAAAGCCATTGGAAACAAAACTGGACTGACATGAAGACTGCTTCCCTTTCTCATTATGGGACCACAGATGATGATCAACTTCTTCTAAAGCAACTCAATGATCTTCAGCAAGAGCCCATGGAGTCAGCCAGGGATTTTGCGGATCGTCTTCACATCCTCCTCAGCAAACTTCAAGAATACCCCACGCAGAGCCAGATCCTCGTCTGGTTTCTTCAGGGACTTCCTCCGGCTATTTGTCTCAAGACTAAATACCTGCGCCCCAAGACTTTGGAGCAGGCTATCGAACTTGTCAATCATTTCGTCAATGTTTCCTCCAGAGGCGTGGCCCTCCAAGAGCTACCCTTCATTCCTCCTGTCCTGGTACCTCAGACTGCAGTTCAGCCTCAACACTCAAATCCTCAATGCAGTCAAATTTGGTGCCACGTCTGCAAATATCAAGGCCATTTGGCCAATGAGTGCAACTCCACCAATGGTCCTCCTCATTGTAAATGCTGCAATATGTGCAATCATGCCACGGAAGAATGCACTCGTACTCATCCTACACCCTTCCGGCAAAAGATGACCACGCCTCAGCAACAGCCGTCATATCAACCTCAGCAATTTCAAGCATAACCTGCTCAACAGTATCACCAATCTCAGCAGCCACGGGGACAAAGCACCCGTCCTCCTTTTGATCCTGCTAAAGCTCAGTGCTATCATTGTTTGGAATGGGGTCATACCACCACGGCATGCCCTCAACTTCCTCAAGTTCAAGTCCAACTTCCAGGCACGAATCAAACCACGTCTGTACGCCTCACGGCCTATCAACTTTGGATCGCAAATGGCAAACAGGGACCTCGACATGTTCTTCGAAAACCACCACGCGTGCCTCAACAATCAAGGTATCAACCAGCTCCTGCAGCACCTCCTCAGATGGATCAACAAGCCCAGGAAGAGATTTATCAGGCTCTCAATCCTCCAGTTCAACCGTCAAATTGGGTTGGGTTGGTTTCACGCCAGACCAGGGCGTCACGCCCCTTGACCATCCTTCCTCATGATACGCAACCTGCTTTTGCAGTTGACACGATCCCTCATGCGGAGGACAAGAAGGTTCACTTTGCCCCAGATCTGGATAAACTCATGCCTCATGTCATGCCCAAAGTCAGACAAAGTATTCTGAATCTCATGCAAGCTGCTGAAGGACGCACACTGGCTAATGTACATGCCACCACCAGAGCTCAGCAGCGTCAAGATGCATCTCCATCATCTCAACCTCCACGCTCTCAGACATATCTGAATATTGCTGCAGAGGTGGAGCTTCTCAAAGAAGTTGCTGCTTCATTACCACGCACTCCTGCTCCAATGGATCCAGCTGATCCATTTTCTTATGTGCCGTTGGAACTCCAGGAGGAGCTAGCAAAAATCAAAATTCCTTTAAGTCTGGCAACTATTTTGAAACTATGTCCTGCTCTCAAGGACCAGTTGCCCCTTCCCACGGTTTTGGTTGGGGCAGTCGCTACCTCCACACCTACGGTACATGCCACGGTGGGCAATCAACAAGTCAACCATGTTCAAATTGACGGGGGTAGTGCTGTCAATCTCATCACGGATAAACTCCACAAGCAAATGGGCATCAAACAACTTTATCGTGCCCCATATGACATCAAATTGGCTAATGGCCATATCACGCGCCCTCAAGGCGTCACGCCTCTTCTTCACATCAATATAGGCGATCTCAGATTCCCCTTGGAATTTGGTGTTTAGAAAGCAGGGGAAGATCCAGGTGATTATGAAATGTTGGTCGGCAGACCTTTTCTCTGTCAGGCCAAAAGTATCCATTACTGGGCCACGGACCAGCTAGTCATCACAGATGGTCACCTCAATGCCACCATGGATTTGGAAACTGGCAAGATCATTTCGGTCGAACATGCTGAACCTTCTCTCTCAGACACCGATTCTGAAGAAGCACAGAATATTTATGAAGTTCAGGCTCCTCCTGCGAGTCTGCCTTTGTCATCCTACCCTGAATATGCTGATCCTTGGGGTGAGATGACTCTTGATCAGGACCAGGTTGTGGCTGCTTTACTCGACCCCTACCTGGCTCCTTGCAATCGCATCCAACGTATCGATCATTTTTCGGATACAGAACTTTCTCCAGACACAGTGGACGTATACGCCGTCATGAAGCAACCATTGCTTGATGACGCTCAGCAACCACTCTTCACCACGCAGAGTGCAACTCATCCTGTCATGTTTCAACCTTCTGCTCATGTTGTTCAAGACACGGAAGTTATCCCATACATTCAGACTCCTGATGTGGAGATCGTGGATGTTGGCAACAATCAGCCTGTCCGCCTTGCTGCAAATCTCCCGACCACATATCGCAAACGGGCTATCACACTGTTCAAAAAGTTCAAACACATTTTTGCCTGGAGCTACAAAGATCTTCGGGGTATCAACAAAAACTTGAGGGAACTCACCATTCCTACCCAATCAGATGCACGTCCCGTATAGCAACGACAGTACCGGCTCAACCCCAATTACCGTGACCGCGTCAAGGCAGAAATTGACAAACTCCTAGCTGCTGGGTTGATCTATGAGGTCAAACATTCTGAATGGGTGAGCCCCATTGTCATTGCTCTCAAGCACAATGGTAAAATCCGCGTCTGTGTGGACTATCAAAAACTAAATCAGGCCACAGAGCCTGATCATTTCCCACTTCCCTTCACAGACCAGGTTCTGGAAGAGGTCGCTGGTCATGAAATGTACTCCTTCATGGATGGTTTTTCAGGCTACAATCAAATTTCAATCAAAGAAGCTGATCAACTTAAGACTACTTTCACCACCCCGTGGGGCACTTTTGCCTACAAGGTGGTTCCTTTTGGGTTATCAAACTCTCCCCTCAACGTTTCAACGCATCATGCTCTCGGTTTTTCATGATTATATGAAGGAGAAACCCTTTCTCCAGATTTTTCAAGATGACTTTTCTGCCTACAGTTCCATGGATGACCACCTGGATAAATTAGAGCTCGTCTTTCAGAAATGTGATGAGTCTGGCATTAGTCTCAATCCTGAGAAATGCACCTTCTGCGTCACCTCCGGTGTTCTGTTAGGTCATGTGGTCAGTAAAGCAGGTATCACCACAGATCCTGCCAAAATCAGTTGCGTGCTCAAAGCTCAAGCACCCTCTAATATCAAGGAGACACGTTCTTTCCTGGGCAAGGTAAATTATTATTCCACCTTCATTCCTAGACTTGCAGCCATTGCTGATCCCATTCATAAACTCATGGGTGATGAATCCACTTGGGCTTGGAATTCCGAGGCGGATGCTGCTTTCCAACAGTTGAAGATTTTGCTTACTTAGGCCCCCGTACTTGTTCCTCCTCAATGGGACAAGCCTTTTCATGCTCATGTCGATACCGCATTTGCTATTGGTGCTGTCCTCTCACAAGCATTTGACGCGCACACAAATAAACCAAATCGTTATGCCAGCAGAAAACTCAATCCTGCTGAGCGCAACTACTCTGCCACTGAGCGGGAGGCCTTGGGCTTAATTTTTTGTGTCCAACGCTTCCGTCATTATCTCTTAGGCATTAAGATCAAGTTCTTTGTGGACCATCAAGCACTTCTCTATCTCATCAACAAATCCACGCCCACGGGCAGAATTGCTCGTTGGGTCCTTCTTCTACAAGAATTTGCTCCTTTTGAAATTGTTCATAAAGGCAAATCTCATGTCATCCTGGATTATCTCTCACGCATTCATATAGATGATCCCTCCACGGGAGTTTCAGATGCTTTTCCTGACGCTCAGCTCTTTTTGGTCACGACCACGCCACACTGGTTTCATAACTTTCAGCAGTATCTCCTCATAGGTGCTCTTCCGTCAGAAGACCCCACGCTCTCTCCAGACAAACTTAAATCCCGTCACCGTCAATTTCTCCGTGAGGTCCGTGACTACACCATGGTTGCAGGCCATCTTTACAAACGCGGCAAGGATACAGTCCTCTGACGCTGTGTTCTTCCTAATGAAGTGCCTGATATTGTTCGAGAAGCACATGAAGGGCTAGGTGGAGGTCATTTTCATGGTGACACCACGGCATGCAAAATACTTCTCGCAGGTTATTTCTGGCCCACGCTCTTCAAGGATTCTCACGCTCATGCCTGCACGTGTGATGTATGTTAGCGTGTGGGTCGGCTCACGGCCCGTGACACTCTCCCGTTGACGCCGGTTGCCACGCCACTTCCCTTCAGCAAATGGGGAATGGATTTTGTGGGACCTATCGACCCTCCTGCGCGGCACACCCGTGCCCACTACATTCTGGTTCTCACTGATTATGCTACCAAATGGGCGGGGGCTTGCGCACTTCCAGACAACACGGCAGCAAGCACAGCCAAGGTCATCTATACGCAAATCATCACGCATTTTGGCTGTCCCACGGAATTGGTCAGTGATCGAGGAGTTCATTTTGTCAATCACACCATCAAGGAGCTGACGGATTATCTGCTGATACATCATCGTAAAAGCACACCTTACTATCCTCAAGGGAATGGTTTAGCTGAAAGCACAAACAAGACCTTGGTCACTATTCTCAAGAAAATTTGTGACGCTTCTCGTACAGACTGGCAATACAAGTTACCTATTGTTCTTTGGGCTTACAACTGTTGTTTCAAGATTGCTACTGGTCACACTCCTTTTAAGTTGGTTTATAGTCAAGAAGCATTGATGCCTTTTGAATATGTTCTTCCGACACTTCGGTTCCACCTTGCTACCACTCATAACCCCCCTGCAGCTCTTCAAGAACGAGTTTACCAACTCGAACAGTTGGATGAACTTAGGCGAGATGCTTATATTCGGGTTCTTCATGGCCAACAGTTAAGGAAATCTTTGCATGACAAAAATCTGAAAGCCAAAACTTTTCAAGAAGATGATTTGGTTTTGCTTTATGATTCTCGTTACAAAAATTTTCCAGGGAAGTTAAAATTCAGATGGCTTGGTCCTTATCAAATAGTTCAAGTTGTTCAACCCAGTGTTTTCAAGCTGGCAGAATTAGATGGCACTCCATTACCTACACTGGTTAATGGCTTTCGCCTCAAACGATTCCATACAACAGATACATACAGTTATACACCTGATGCAGAACAAGAATCTGAATCCACAGATAGTGACTAAAGCGGCATATTTATATTATAGAGGCAAATTTTTACAAAATGAGGGCAGAGCCCATCTACTTCCGCTATGGGCAGAGCCCTATTTACAAAATGGGCAACGCCCTATTTACAAAATCCTAAGATTAAAAACCCTCTACTCCGGGTTGGGAGCAGAGGTTATGCGGAGGATGTGGTAGTAGTTCTGCTCAGGATCCCAGCACAGATGCAGCACCACCTCCATGGCGTTGGTCAGAGGGCCATCCCACTGCACCAGCCATCCATAGGGATGCCACGGTTGTGGCATTTCCAGAGGTCCAGACAGTTCATCTTGCAGGTGATCCATTCCTGGCAATTGGTAGGCATCATGCAGTTCTCGTTCAAACCAGCCGCTGCGATACTCATGGTCGCAAAAGGGTGTCTCAGCTTCACCCACTGCTGGTCTTATATAGCCCAACCGACGTGGTGGCAATGCAGGGCTCTTTCTAATTCAGGAATCCTTTCTCACGCCGCATATCTAGCCATGGTACCTTCTGACACATTCTTCTTTATGATATCTCACTTCGAGTTGCCAGCATTAAATGACATTCCTTCCTTTCACGCCCGTCGAACATTAATATGTTTACCTTCGTTAGCTGTCACATCCGATCGTTCATTTGCGTCTCATCTCCACCGTTCATCGCCTCTCCCTTAACTGCTCGGGGACTGTTCATCGACTTCTCCGCATCCTTCGCCACCTGGCAACATCAACGGTTCCCTTCATTACGCCCCTTCGCCACACCTTGTGCACCCTAAAACCTTTTCGTCTATCTTCGTTTTCGTCTTCTGCTCTCCGCACTCCGGCTTCTCACATCCGCTCTTCTAGTTCCTTTCCGACGCTCTTTGTCATGGCCACTACACCCAAATTCCCTCAACTTCAAGCTTCTGCTCCAAGGGATCCGGCTCTTTTTGACGCTGTGACTTTCTCAACACCAACCTTTCGTGATGCCCTACCAGGTCAAGTCGAGAAGTGGCTGAACGCCATGGGCTTTATCCATTCTCCACACAGGAACTGCCTGCACCAAATCCGGAGCAACTGAAGCAGTTTGTCGCTCACATGATCAACAGCCCAGAAGGATACGCCACCACAGTCGATGGCACCACCATTTTGCTCACTCCGGTTCTGCTTTCTGAGGTATCCGAAATTCCTCTTAACAGACCTTCATCTTGGCAAGCCTTACAGGACCAGGATGTCACTCAGTATGGCGCAGTTCCTTATCAAGCCAACATGCATCGCCTCACCAACGTTGCAAAGACCCACGATGCTTTTGTCAAGTTTCTGTGGCGCTTCAGTCCAAGCTGTTATTCTCAAGCTTCAGGACTCACAAGAAGTCTTCATGAATAGTGTTCAAGCCTACATGGAGGCCACGGAAGCCGTTCACAGGGATCTTCACGCTGCCAACACGCAAGTTCAAACCCTGGAAGAAAAACTTCAAGAAAAGCACGAGGCTCTTTTACGGGCCCGTGAAGATCTCAAGACTGCACAAGATCAGACCACCCTCCTTGCTGATCAACAGGCTCAGTTACAATCCACAATTTAAAAGTTGCTTCAGAACAAAGCCAAGGATACCGCCATTGCAGATCTTAACACCATGTACAATGAGCTCTCTCGCAATTACAACACTCAACTTCAAGAGCTCAAGGAGCGCAATGAGCAGCTCCCCTCCATGGAAAAAATTAGTGGCTATTAATAGCCAAATGGCGATTTTTTAGGGGGTCTAGACAATTTTTGCGGCGAATTTTATGAACGGAGATTTCTTTTAAAAAAATAAAAAATAGCCATAGTTAAAACAAGTACTCCATTATTTTTTTCGGATTAGCCAAACTATTTTCCCCCTTTTCCCTAAAGAAAAAGGAATTAGCCTTTCTTTATATTATAATAATTACCATATTAAATCATTAATAGCCAACAAAAATGAATTCTTATTGTAGACTTTTATACATCCCCACCTACCATCATCAATGATACTAGTTTTTCAAACTATAAATTTTTATTACATATACCATATATGAATCTTCAAAAATGAATTGTAAAAGATGGCTAATATCCTTGTAGATGCCCGAGTTGGTTGCATAACATCTTCCTTTAAGGGTTAGAAATAAGTGCAACTTGATCAGTATATCTAGAAGATGTCATTGCATTAAATGTAGTTTAGACTATTGATGTTATAAGCTATGTTGGGAGTTTCTGTTAAAAGTTTTTTATATTATTGTATGTTCCTTGATTGTTGATTATTATTTGTAATTGTAGTACAATATATCTAGAGCTACAAAATTTACATTTTCTGCATTTTCCAGTTAGAAAAAATAGCTAAGTGAAAGTCTATAGTACTTAATTCAAAAGTTTCGCCAAGTCCAAATACATATAAATGTAAATGATAATAATAACTTTAGCCGAATGTATATCATAAAATACTGTAAAATTTTGAAAAATAGCCAAACCATTTTTTATGGAAAAATATATAGTATGCTTAATTTTTTCCATGCTCCCCTCTCTCCAAGACCAACTGACCACGCTGCAAAGTCAGGTCACATCTCTTCAGACTCAGCTTACAGAAGCACAGAAACAAAAAATCATTGATGATGCAGAGATTGCCACGCTTCGACTCCATACTACTGCGCGCAATCCTCTTCACATGGCACGCTTCCTCACAAACGGTTCCGTGATCAATCACGTCTCCTGCTGGAAAAGGATAACCAGATCCGTGACCTAGAACATCAGCTCCAGCAAGCTGTTCAATCCACAGAAGAAGCCCAAAATAAACAAGAGGGCTATATTGATATTGCTAGCCATATTCCTGTGGATTTCTCTACTCCTACCAGTTATCTCGATTACGTGGTTGCCCGATGCCACCTTTTTCTTCTAAAGTGGTATGCGGCAGACGGCCAGGTTAATGCCCAGCCACTACGCAGTGTGGATTTTCTAAGGATCTGGCCGGATCTTTCTGTTGAAGACAAAGGTCTACTCTGTGCTCTCTTAGTATTTGATCAAATCAACTGCGAAGATCCTGATTTGGTCATCTTCCGTGTTGTTCAGCCAATGGCCTATATTTTTCATGATTTTTATCTGGCTGATTCACAAGACAAATTCAGAGATGAGGAGCATCGAATTTTTCACGGCAACCCCCATACTCACTGGTTGTTGTTGGACACTAACCCATATTTAAAGGATCATGATAGGTCTCACACTCTTGGACAAGAGTACATGCCTGAGCTTGCTCATCACTTACCTCTGTGGCAAGCAGAAACACTGGCACAGGTACGGAAAAATTTAGCGCATCTTGAGGATCTTCAGTTTGCCCAGATTTATATGCAGCACTTAGGAGGCTACAATCAACTGCGTGACCTTCTGGACAGCAAGACCATACCCACGGGTTGGGTTAATCCTCCTGTCTATACTCAGCTCTCTGCTTCAGAATGGGACCAGTGGTGCTGTGCTCTTGATCAAGACCTTGTTCGTGAATTGTGGGGAGCGGTTGCGGCCCCCATACGGGCATGGCTCACTCTCCATATGCTTCACTAGGAGTCCTTCCACGCCCCAGGTTTCTCACCTCAGACTAGCGTCTTCCCTTTTGGACCAAAGTCCTGGAAGGCCACGCAGGGTGGACTCCTCCTCAGATTTCCACGGACCTCCGCTGGGATCCACGTTTTGTCAGACGCTCCAATTGGGAGGATGGTGCCACCTTGGACCACACCGAAAATTGGATATATATTGCCAATGAGCGTGGTTGGCAAACGCCCGCTCATGCTGTCCATGGCCTCTTCTTGGAGAATGCCGCCACCTCACCAGATCCTTGGTTCACCGCGTCAAAGCGGGGCTTACGTTTTTGCTCTCAAGTGCCTCTGTGCGGCTTCGCTAAATGAAATTGGGCCCTATCTTTTATTGCAACCCGAATGCGGGTCGGTGCCTTGACCTCGGTGACCCTTCTCATGGAATGCCGGTTCGTCCCTTCTGAGGCACATGCTGCCCTTGAAGACATGGTACGCTCCAGATTTCTCATTGATGCAGATCCTACACTAGGGCTCAACACTTCAAACACGCCAGGATCTCATCGGCAATTACCACAATGGCGCCCGTCCTCATTCTTGTGAGGATCACTTTCAAACCGCTTAGGGTTCCCGCCATCGAAACACTTCCTCCTTTTCTTCACCCCCGAAAGTGTCGTTTGGTGGGGGGAGTGTTAGTCCCCAGACGCCCAAATATGGGACTATTCATGCACACGACGGACCAGGTCAAGGCCAAGGATCCATGGGGTCGCACACGCTGCGCCGGTCGTCCAAAGGCCCCAGAAGACCAAGGCGCATGCACCACCATGATCGATGAGGCCATGCCGGGACCAAGAGGGGCCGAGAGAAATGACGCTACTGCCACCATCTGCGCCATTTCGTGGTCTCAAGAGGCACCGCTAACGTTCCTCGCAAATCGGGCCTCCTTCGAGTCGACACCGAAGCTTTGACTCCGAGTATCTATATTGGGCCAAAGGCCATTGTACTATATATATGAGTAGATCTAGCCCTCACGGGGGTAGATGAGTTTTGGTCTTATCTCATACGCTTCCCTCTCTTGGGCGAGAGTTCATGTATCACGGTTGATATCAAGAGTTTTGTTCTCTTCATTGTGTTCTTCATTGTTCTTCTTGTTTTTCCTCTTTTCCCTTCCTTAGTTTCTTTTGCAAATCCCACCGACACGCCTACCGGATTCTCTGTTTGATCCACGGTCCTCACCGCTAGTGGTTGTCTTGGGGGAGTTCCCGAACCTGCACCCAAAACAGAGGCGAAATATTGTTGTGCTCACCTTGGAGGATTGGTATTGGGGTGGTCGGCTAGCTTCGTGGGAGTTCTTTCGAGCTTCGCTACCGAGGGGCGTGGACGAGGCTATCACGGGAACACGGGGGGAGTATTACGCTACACATGCCTATAGTCCCTCGGGATGATGTGGTGGTGCAGGTTTGGAAGGTTCATCCAGGATGTTGTGTCTTCTTGCTTTGTGCGGTCTTCTTACCGGGTCTTTGGCTATTCATGACACCGCCCCTTCGTGCAAGTGGTCTCTGCGGCTTAGGGTTCTCGATGGCGCTTCGGTTTGGACATGGACATGGAGCTCACTTCCCCACCGAAAGGTTAGGGTGCTTCGTGGCGGTGGTGCACCGCCGTATCGGGGTGAATGCCCTTGTGAGTCGGTTTAGGCGGGTGTGAGCCCTCTACGCCCTTTGTTGTGGCCTTCATCGAGAGGCGTGGAGCATTATGCGGTTTTATGCCCTCACTTGCGGCTGCCTAGGATTGGGTTAGGGCTCTGTTTGAGATTGAGATTGACTAGCCGGCTTGATTCTTTGCTTCATGTGTATCCTGGTGCTTGGCCGCTCTTGCGGCAGCAAGCCTTGCATTTGTGCGTGGCTTGGTTGGTGTGGCTGATTTGGAAGCGGCGATTTGTGGATCTTCGGGGATTGACTGCAGACCTCTCGATTCCTCGACTCAGATACAAGCTATTTCAAAGCTTTTTGGTGTTCCCGGGAGTAGTAGAGCGGAAGTTTGCCATTTGGCGGGACTTCTTGGGTGTTGTAGATGGTGATGGTCGGCTTGTACAACAGTAGAGTTGCAGTTTTTCTGTGAGTTTGTTGTGGAGTGTCGAGGTATCGCTGTCTCTTTGGGGCAGTTCTCCTTCCTCCTCACTTGCTTTGTAACATTACCATTCTTTTAATATATTGATGACACAGTTCTTCAAAAAAAAAAAATTAACTATGTTTCATGATATGTAACATGCATAAAAAGCTTTACTTGAATTAGATAAGAAAATGCAGCTCAAAATAATTCTAAGAGGCAACCAACTCGTCTTACGGACCCGGAATACCCATAAAGATATCCCACCAATAAATAGTTTTCATTAACAAGTAAGGTTCTTTATATGTGGCATCTTAATCATACAAAAAAAAAGAACCCTTAACATGAAATGAAGATCCTTCCATGACACTGCTATGGCCTTAATGAGCACAAGCTGCCTCAATTAACTCAAGTGCTAAATGGTTTATCGTACACGAACCACCTCATATCTTTCCAAACTTGCCTAGCTTGATAAATATAATAAACAAAGTTAAAGATGTATGTTACATAAGCTAAGTGTATTGACCATCAATGACGAATCTAGCATACATATAGTTTGGAATCAAACTCAATTGTTACTAACTATGTCTATGCTTATGGGTAAAAGCACGCTGTGGTGTTCCAATTCGGCTGTCCCCCCTGTCCCCCCAAAATGTGGCGTTGCATCCACCACTTTTGTGGTATGAAAGTATAATTATGGCACCGCTCAGCTACCGGTATTTAAGAATAGAGTCCCGCTCAGCTGTGGGGGAAATTCTAATTTCAAAAACTAAAATTCAAATTCAAATTCCTATTCTTTGGCCCCTTCCTGTTCTTTGCCTGCGTCCTGTTCTTTGGCTCCCTCCCTGCTGCGACCTCCAATCCATTGTGGATATGGATGTTAATGAGGTAATCGTACACAAACAAAACCTAAAGATTTCGCATGTGAGAAAACGAAGAAGAACCAAGGAACAAGAAATGTTGAAGAAAAAGACGCGTGAGGAAAAGAAGAAGAGAAGAAAAATTGAGCTTGCGAGAATTGGCGAAGGATCCGGTTCATCAAGAAGTGCAAGCAATAAACGCCGTATTGTCCTTAGTTTGCTAACGTCTTTCCATAAAACAGACCAAAAGAATGGAGGATGGCACCTAAGAAAGAAATTTTACTTGATTTTTGAGGGATAAAACATTGGAAAAATTCATAGGTGAAGAATTAAAGGATTTGGAAGCCAAGAGCATCGTTATAAGGAGCCCTCGGGACTCCATGCATCGTCAAACTCTCTACCAGCAATGGCGCCTAGCGCCTAAGAATAGCTGCCTTGTAATGTTCAGAGCCATACCACGCTGATTCTCAAACAAGTGACAAAATCAGCCACCGAGGTCTTGAAAGGTATTAGGTGTTCACCCAAGAAACCCGCAAAAGGCAAAGAAAAAGAGGGAAGAGATCGATTACAATGGTGGGAAATGGGTTTCTTACAAGAGGGCTAAAAGATTGATGCAATTTCGGATGAACATATAGAAAAGATTCAAAAATTTTGGATTGAGAACACGTGAGTGTCTCCTAACACAAAGGATGTTAGAACTAGAAGATTGGAGAGAAATGTAAGAGAAGAACATGCTGCCCACTATCCGAGGAATCACAGGTTAGTTTATTTCGTTAATCATGTTTTCTTAGTTATGGTGCTTAGTATGGTGGTGCATGTGGTGGTTATTGTGTTTGTAGTTGATTGTGGTGTAATCAGATGCAAAGATGTGAATTGTGTGTAGCTATAACTAATCGATCCCGAGATACAAATTTTGTTGAATAAAGACAACCCGTTGGAAAGTATGATATATTAAAAAAGGATCTTACAAAATTTGGTTTTTACAAAATTTGGCTTTCCATTGAAAGCTCTGTGCGAGAACTAAATTTACATGCATGATTTCCTAAGCAACGTGAAATGCCGGTAAGGATCGGCTCGAGAACCGGTGCATCCAAAATTATTGTTTTCTCGCACTAAAGCATCTAAGCTTTCAAGTATCATCCCGTAATTTAACAGATGAGGTTTGCGGTGCTTCTGCGCATCCCCCCGGTGGTAAGTAACGCAATCTGCGCCCAAGAAAATCCGTTGTTGCAGAGTCAAAGCGGACAAGTGACAGAGAACAAATATACCAGCTGCCCTTGCAGCAACATGTAACATAAGCTCATGAACTCTGTCTAAGAGCTCTCTTCCTGTCAATCTGACTCCAAGCATAGCCATTGAAGGCCCAGCATCCAGCCTGTTGTATGCCTTTAGGTTTGATTCGAAATCAAGCAAAGAAGGTGGATGGCATATCCACCTTTCGAGATTTATCACGCAGCCCCGCTTTAACATGTGTCAATGCCCTCCTCGCCACCCTACAATAGTCAGAGTGATCTCTCGAACATCCCTCCTACCATGTTGCCGAATGAACTTCTTCGATTTGGCGCTAATTGGGAATGAAACGCCAAAAAATCGACGTAGGAAAGGATTTAGGACCCGATCCTTTCTAATGATTAGAAGAGGAATGTAATTATTATCGGGTGTAATGAATTTCAGAAGTGTTTATGAGAGCAGGCTAGGCAGATTTTTATGTCGATTTAAATAGGATAAAAGTGATGTGATGTGATGTGTGGTGTCGTGATGGTGTGGTGTGGTGTGGTGTGGTGTGGTTTGTGGTGTGGTGTGGTGTGGGTTGCTATGTCCATGGTGTCATGTGGGTGTGTGCATGTTAATGTATGATCCGGAGAATCTCCCCTCACCCCACCACACCCCCATCTATCCCACCACCATAGACTACCACCACATCTTTTGCGACCACCACATTACCACCACATGCACACACATCCCACCACATCCCACGCCACACCCCTCCACCACCACCACCACACTCCACCACCACCACATCACACCACAATCCACAACACCACACCACACCACCACCACTACACCCCCCCCCACCACCACCACACACCACCACCACCACCACACCCCACCACCACACTCCACCACACCACATCATAGCACCACACACCACCACCACCACCACCCCCACCCACCACACCACACACCACTCTACCACACTCCACCACCACCCCCACCACCACCCCCCCACCACCACACCCCACCACCACCACCACAATCCACCACCACCACCCCCCACCACCACACTCCACCACCACCACAATCCACCACCACCCCCCCCCACCACCACACTCCACCACCACCACCCCCACCACCACCACACCCCACCACCACCACCACACCACTTCCACCACCCCCCACCACCACAATCCACCACCACCTCCCCACCACCACACTCCACCACCACATGATGTGTGGTGAATGGTATGGTGCGTGGTGGGGTGAGGTGTGGTGTGTGGTGAATGGTATGGTGTGTGGTGGGGTGAGGTGTGGTGTGTGGTAATGTACACAAAGACTATTAAGGTCCTGCGCTCGTGAATATGATGAGTGTGGGGCATGGTATGGTGCATGGTTTGGTGTGGTATACACATCCTATTAGTGTTCATTTCATGCGATGCTATTGTTCAAGAGGTTTCGGACCAACATCCGTAAATTAAGATTCGATCTTCGAGCTTTTGAGAAGCTAAAACCCCGGTTTGTTGTGAAATTGAAGGACTTCAATAGTTGCCGTTGCATTCAAAGACGTGAGGATGCAAATGCTAGTGGATGGACTCAATGGGATGAGAACCAAACATCAGAAGAATTGCACTTGCACCGCGATGTTTGTAGATCACATGAACTTGGTCAATGCAGGCACACCAAAGATAAAATTGCAAGTCTACAGGAAGCTTGTGGAGATCTATATTGTGTCCAAAGAGTGAATTAGATGAGTTTCACAAGAAGGCGTGCATCCTTGGAAATTGTGAGCTGTGTGGAATCAAGAAGTTTCAGACCTGTCCCATGGAAGGAAGTGGCAATAGGAAAGTGAAATGGGAGTACATTGACTATGAAAAAGACAACGTCTCGAGTTCTGGTAGGAGACTGACTCATCAGTACAATGAGACCGAACCCAAGGAGCTTCTGGATAAACTGAAAGAGCGTCTAAAAATCTTTCCACTGCATAATTTCGGGTACCAATGGCAGGCAAAACAGTTTAAGGAGCTTTCGGAGAATCTCAGCCAGATGCATGTCTCGGCAAATTGGATTTTGCGAGAACTATACATTCAAGGAACAAGAGGAGGTGCAGTCGATGCGTTGCTGGGTCAATAACCAGATTACCATTTTGGTTCAAATAACATATCAGTATGACTCAGTGGCAGATGAGATTATCAAGGAAACACATTATTATGTATCAGATGATAGGGAACACGATACTTTGTTCGTGCAACACTGCTTCATGAAGCACCACAAATATCCGGAGCGTAAAGGAAGGGTTCCAAAGAGACATTATGTGTTTTCGGATGGTGCAAAGATCTCAATTCAAGGCTTCTAGACCATTTTACTTTGTGGCTAGGTACACAAACCATTAATCGATGTCTATATGATGTGGAATTTTTTGGTTCTAACCACGGGGAAAGGTGAACACGATGGCAAAGTCGGGCTGAAGTTGAAGAGATGGTTAAGACAACCGCAATTAAAATACAGCTAAAGATAAAATTGGGTAATGCTCATGAAGTGGTAGAAGTTGTCAGAAGAGATGTTTACTTGTGGAACATCCGAAAGTGGATGAACACATCCGAAAACCAAGAAGAGGAAGAATATAAAAAGGTTCTTTTGGGAAGTCAAGGTGGAGGATATAGATAGAAAGAAAGCATGGGGTGCGTAAAGGATTTTGGACACTAGGCAGATCCATTGTGTACATGCATTCAATCCTCGAATCTCCATTGCGATTTGCACACGAGGGAACTTTCATGCTTCAGCCACCTTGGATGGCATGTGGGACGCTTGTGTGAACAAGCACCACGTTGATGATTGGAAACTTCAAGTTATTGTACCATCCTCCAATGTGCATGCCGACATTGAGGACCGTAAATCCAAAGAGGTCCTTGTTCTCCTCCAATCCCACGATGTTAGCAGAGGCACTTAGAGTTGGTGATAATTTTCTTTGTTGTTGCTCAAAGGGAATGATGAGGGTTCTGAATTTTGGATTCGATGTGCACAAAACCAAAATGGATAGTGGAAAAAGACTTCCAACTCAATGGAACATGGTACCTCGCCGGGTGATAGTGTCATAGAAGGTATGTATTACAAGAAGGGCGCAAGATCAACCGCCGCCTATGATCTTTGGCAAGAAAGACGCCTTTAGGCATAGTATTCACAACACGATCCGGTAATCGTGACTTCACATGCCACCAACTAAACGTCAAAGCACAGATCGTATATAGGTCGGATCCTTTAGATGAGGAGAAAATTTTACGAGAATTTACCCAAGTTCTTTTCTCGATGATGATGAAATGTAAAACCATTCTCAGAAGTTTTTTAACTCATGTGAAGTTTTGTGCTTCAGCTGTGAAAATGAGTTTGTTTTGATTTCTTTTGAAGATTTGAATTCTTCTGAAACACTTGATTCCTTTGTTTGTGAGATGAATTGAATATGAATTTTCATTGAAACGAATCGAGGTTACAATAACAATTATGTACATAAGAAAGATATATCTGTTGATTTAAGCACGAGGCGACTCATGCACCTACATACTTCCCAATACATATGTTCCTCTCGGGCCCAACTTTTGTTGCTTCTAATCTTAAAACTTCAAGCATGAACACTCTAACATCAACTAGATCCTGGTCTGAAATGTCCACGACTGCAGATTAACCACACTTTGTCAATAATGAGTTTGGTTTTGTCATTGCATTTAAGTTGACTTACTAGATCAAAGGCAACAATATATTCACTCCTTTTAAGTACCCCCTCACAAATTTGTGCATAAACGAACATCTGGCAGAATACATGAATGACCATCGGTTTGAAGAGGGCGCTCGAAATTTTCACAACATCCGAGGTTGTAAAGCTGAAATTACTTGTGTCCAAGCAATTCCGTGAACCACGCACTCAAAGTTTGTTGTCATTGTGCCACAACAGCAAAATGCAATGAGCAAGCACTAACCTCTCAATATGTGCGCTTACGCCATGCAATCCCGAAGCTATCAAAGTGATATATCCCCTGGTTTATCTCTCAGGCGAGACACGCGTGGCTTACAATCGAAAACAGGTCCGATGATGTCCATCACAAGCGTGCAAAAACATGTACCGCACTTATCCGCATTCACATGTTTCCTTATTGTTTTGTAACTATTTGTGTCCTTGGACAATGTCGAAAGTGAAAAAAGAGGGTCAAAGAAATGAAAGGGATGGCTCATTCCTTGGAGAATCAAGTAGTATTCCATGTATCGCAAATATATGCATATCATCCGCACAATCGATGATCACAAATCGATGAAAGTATCACCTTGAGAAGGAGGATCAATTGATCATTGAACCATCGCGTGTATCGGCTTCCAAAATTTTGATGTCGGTGGAGTTAATCACTTACAGTTTCAGTTCCACTCGGCACCACTTCCGGATGTGTATTTGGCTTTAGATAGTCGGGGGGGCCGAAGCTCTATCATCTCTAGTTCTAAAACACACACGAGAACATTTGCTCACAATCCATTCAAATATTTTAAATTGAAAATGTACAACACATATCATAGAAATTTTTTACTTATATTGACTTTCAAAGAGTTTTACAAGATTCATTTATGAAAATACTTGTCGAAAGCATTTTCATGCGATTCTTGCCGACTCTTCGTAATCCCACATGTTCCACATTTGATGTTCCTTCACATAAGCCGGCACACTTTTCGCGGCCGTAAGTCCCTCCCACCATGGTTTGAGTTGCTCCAAAAAGGAAATTGGAATCCAACCCGGTGGGAGCAAAACTATTTGGACATATCATTGTGTTTAATTTGGTTGAAGGGCGTAACCCTTATATCTCGCTGTCATCTATCAACAATGTGTTTGTCACCTGGTATCTCCAAAATTTCTGGTACACTTTGGACAGATCCTTAAGGAAAATTGGCTTATTAACCACTTTTAATTTTGTGTTGGTGCACCATCATCGATTCCAAATAAAAAGAAATCGCCCTTATATTCTGCAGCAACTTTCTCGTCAACAAGTCAACATTACTCTTAGCCATCTTTGGACCACAATACAATCTCAAATTTTGAAAAACACCATTCTAAGAACTCCTGAAATCAGTGTCCGAAGCTGCGCGACTTTTGATGGTTCAATTTACGGATGATCACCTCGGCTCTACCGATGCAGGGATCCTCTCTTTCAAGTCATAAAACTTGCCTAAAACCCCATTAAAATCCGGAACAAGGAGAATTTCAGTTAACCTCTTGGTTTTGTTGGTTGAGGTTGTATTGGACTCGTTGGAGCAACGCATCTTGTCGGGATCCGGGGTTTCTTTGTCAACTTCATCACCGCGATCCGCATTTGGCTCATATTCAGCACCAAAACTTTTTTCTGGTGAAGGACCCCGTACAGAATGAATCTCAAGGGAATTAATTTTCCCCCCTAAATCAGATGCACTAGGAATCTCTTCGTCATGGCTTCGGTTAGAGTAGCATTTTATCTGCAACATAATTGAAATGAGGAAGACCACAGAAAAATACAAAAAAATAAATCATGTATGTGGCATCGGTACTTACTTGATACGACTGCATTCAGTTGACTATCCAAATTTCGTTTTGGAGTCTCCATGCCGTCAGCAGCTGGGATTGACTTCGGAGTATCAAATGGGGTGAATTCTAGGTACAACCGGGAGGTATCTTGCAGTCTCATAACTGATCGAGGCGTGGATAACTGTTGGATATCCTTGGTCTCAAATTTCTGCAATTCTGCAAACACTAAGTCAGTAGACCTGTGACAACATCAGTAAACATTAGTTAAGGCACTTGTTTGCAGCGAATCTATATTGTTTGCAAAAGAGACAAGCAAAAGAGACTAAGCCAGCCAGGATGGAAGAGACTAAGCCAGGATGAAAGAGACCTGAGTACAAGCATCGAGACTTCCCAAACCTTGCTTTCACCCCTCTTTGGACTTACTTGTGTCTATTGGTTCTTGTGGTACCACTCGAACACCAAAAGCCAAAAGCCATGTCTCAGTCATAATGTGGCCACAACCGGGGCCAAAAGGTTCTAGAGTGTAACGCAAAAACAAATTCAAAATCAATAGAGTCTTTAGGCGAGGGTTAGAGATGATAATATTTACCTCAAATGGTGTGATAGACATGGAATGTGTAATTTTGGTGTGCATTACTCCGCTATCACAACTGGCAACATTTTACCCTCCCATTTCGCATAACGTCCACAAAATGGACAACCTTCATCACCCTCTTCTTACGCCTCGGGGAAGCATTGGAAGTGCAGGATCTAAAGGAGTGTCATGACCACTCACGCTCGAGAAAAATCTCAAATCTTTGCATTCGAGGTAGCAGCTCCGGTGATAAGTCTTCACATGCCTTTAGCTCAATTTAGGTTTGTTAATTCCTTATTTAATCGTTTCAGCCGGGCAACAACCTTTGTACCATTTAGCTCTTCATCCTTTGGTTCGCTTTTACAACCAGAACACCCTCTTTGCTTCGGATTTCTTTGTCATGATTGATTGCCATCTCAGGCAAAATCGGCTCTAATTCTCGATTCTTTATGCTCCATCAACTCAATCTTTCTTTTGATATCATTTTTCCTATCCTCGTTTTGTTTGCAATCGTTGTTTGCATCTATCAAACCTAGCTGATGTTGCAGCCAACCATTCCTTCACAAGTACGCCATAGTGCGCGGTGAAACAAAACACTACGTATATGGGCCTCCTAACATAGTAAGCCACGTCTCGATGGAAAAACCACAATCACACACCACACAACACAAGGTAGTCTCTACACACCACCACATACCACACACCACACAACATACGTTGCCGCGGTACACACACACACAACGGGTGGTGGTGGTGGTGGTGGTGGTGGTGGTGGTGGTGGTGGTGGTGTGTGTGGTGGTGGTGAGGTGTGGTGGTGGTGGTGGTGTGGTGTGTGGTGGTGGTGGAGTGTGGTGTGGGACATGGTGGAGTGTGGTGATGGGGTGTGGTGGTGGGGTGTGGTGTGGTGGTGGTGTAGTGTGGGGTGTGGTGGTGGTGGTGGTGTGTGTGGTGGTGGTGAGGTGTGGTGGTGGTGGTGGTGGGGTGTGTGGTGGTGGTGGAGTGTGGTGGTGGTGGGAGTGTGGTGTGGGACATGGTGGAGTCCGGTGGTGTGGTGTGGTGGTGGTGGAGTGTGGTGGTGGTGGTGGAGTGTGGTGGTGGTGGTGGGTGTGGTGGTGGTGGTGGGAGTGTGGTGGTGGTGGTGGTGGAGTGTGGTGGTGGTGTGTGGTGTGGGAGTGTGGCGGTGGGAGATGGTAGAGTGTAGTGGTGGGAGATCGTGGGGTGTGGTGTGGGACATGGTGGATGCCAACAACTCACCACCACCACACATACCTCATCTATCGTTCGGCATCCATTAGCATCATAGAGACACAACATGACAATACTGACCAACATGATGCAAAATGGTAGTAGACATACCGATTCTTGAAGTGGATTTGATGTTACCTTTTACGTGTTGATAGAAACAATCTAGATCAAGCTTGTTTTTTTTTTACGTTGTAAGACAACTAATAATTGAACATACCGCAATGGCATGTTTTGGTCTCGAGAACATTACTCGCTTTTCGTTTTGATTGTGAGTTCAGATTGAATGTGTGGTCTAGAGGAACTTTGATTTGGTTATTTCCTATCATCTTCATCATCCCTGTCACTTTTACTATTTTTCTCCTCGTCGGGTTGGATTTGCCTATGCTTTCTCTTGGGTCTAGAAGAACCGGCCTCGGCTTTCTCATCGGGAGTTTTATAATAATCCAGAAGCTCTTCCAATTATGACCTCCCCTTTATATGCAGATAATAAGCCACTGCCCAGGTTCCAGGAGCCATTCCACCCCATGTATGTGGCTTCCCTGTAATTCTTTTGTAAATTTGCATGAACTCTTTGTATTGTTCATTGCTCAGATTCTTCAACCTGGACAAGAAAACATATGCCTTAATTTTTCAGTTTGAACAAAACATTTGGGGGAAAATACCTGTAGCCAGATTTATTTGGAACTCTGTCACCCCAAAGCTTCTTTAGATCTTCGTGGGCCACAATCTCTTGTTTGAGGAGAGATTTCATCGTGTAACCAGTGGCGTTCAATTCCGACTCCATTAGGGTTCAATCGGCAAGAAGCGGCAAAAAAACAGAGGAAGAGGTGATTCTTTCTTAATTCAAAAAGGTGGACAATGACGTGGCATAAAATTCAAAATAACCGACGCTCATTAATTCGCACTCCCGCAATCTCCGCTTCGGTATGCACCACCCGATTCTACCACAAAGATCAAAATGCACGTTTTTGATACACCACAGCGTGCTTTTACCCTTATGCATATAATGCGGGCAAACTTAAGTATAAGTATAACCCAACCAAGCCTAATGCAACTTCACCCATAGAATGAATCTACCTTTTTTTATAGAGGGTTCTATACATTAAAATACTAAGCCCACCATGGCAATATAGATGCTCAAATTGAACTCAATATGTACTCACACGAAACTTCTTGGGTGGCCAAATCCAAACAGTGACAAGTAGAATACATAGTTAAGTCCGCCAGTCTGAGTATCTCAAGGCTATAAAGCACATATAAACAATATAAGAGAGTCTATAATGATTACAATCATAGTCTACAATATAGATTCTCTCAAAGAAGCGTATTTAACATATCGGGAATACTTGTCAAATAGCTTAGGCTATAAAAGTAACTTCGACAGACATTGCTCACCTGCTCTCTAAATCCATGTCCATTACATAGGTTAATTTCTATTCTGCAGCGCTGACTTTTTCCATACATCAGTCAAGCTATAAAAGCCTTTATCTTATATATCAAACAAAACCTCTATTCTTACACTCGAAAATTACTAGCATGCTCTCACGCATAATCCAATTAGCTTCTTTACTAACCCGGACTAGAATACATCGAACCAATCTAAACTATTCAAACCATCAAGTTTCCTTCCATCACTAGCAAAAATCCCATGATGTAATCCCCCACAGATGCTTACTTTCCTTGATAGATTGCGATGTAATTAACATCCTTTTAGTATATCCCTCAAAAGACATGATAGGAGAGCACAAGTATATAGGCAGTAATCCCAACTTCTTGGGCATATTGCTGTAGTACTTTCCTATCAAATTATATAATTTCAAATGTGGAGTTTCACCTTGCTGTAACATTTCCTTCCACCTCAGCTCAAGTATGTCCTTATACTTTTAGATTCCACTACTATGTTTGCCACAACTGCTCCCTACCACCAAGGATATGGCTATTCAATCAGCATTTGCAATGTGGATATATCCTATTATATATCCAACATAGCTCAAGTTTTCTCTCAATATATCTTGACCAAATGTTTAGGATCATTCTCTACTTACTCAATCCTTTGATCCAATCTGTGAAGTTCTGAAAAGCACTTACTTTTGCCCTCGACAAATACAAGAATCTTTCAAATCCTCCAAATCCTACTTCATCTATAGCCTTGGATGGAAAGATGCACAAAAGACTACTTACAAGAACATGCACAAAACTTTAATCTCCAAATATAGTCATAGTATAGGATAATGGCGTTTTCTTCTCTGTCAATACTATAACTATCTATATAAGATTTCCAAACTAGCCATCTTGACAACCAGAACCATCAAATGCAATTCAGACAAACTTAAGCTCAGCTTATATCTTATTTTGGCTGCATTCTTGTTACCGTGAACTCAATTATAACCTGTCTCAAATTGGCTCAGCAACAACAGGCGAGGATATATCAACACCTCATAGTCAAGGATCCAGAAGCATCAACTCACTACTAGCAAACCACTTAATGTCTCCTTAATGTAGAAATAACTCACCTGATTTGATAAGGAAAGCTCGCCTTCATACATAATTATATCCTGCTTTAACATTCTTTCGCACTTTATCCCAAAATACATTTGCCAATAGGGTCTACCACTCAATCATCTACCAACTGTAGAAAATAAGCAAATGTAAAAACCATACCTTCACATCATCCAGCCTCACTGTTCATGCTCCACATGAAGACGTTTCTATTAGCGTCCTTCATGTTTTGTACAAGATTGAACTAAAATTAGTTCCTTGATATGCATCCCACCAGAGTTATCTACCACAAAAAATATAATTAAAGAAACCAATCTAGGATATCATGTCATTACATTTCCATACTTGACAGATCCATCGCACATCCTAGATCGTCGTCCCATGGGTCCGTTACAATCTCTGCCACTAAACTATGCTCGTCGTCGAGCATCATAAACCAAGTCATGACCTACCGTCCAACGGTATCCGGGTCATACTTGCCCCCATGGAGACTCGAACTCGAGCTCTGCTTTGATACCAACTGTAACATTCCTAACCGACATGACCTTAACCAACTGGGCAAAACCGTCTAGACGTTTATGAGTAGTCGCTTCTACCCATTTATGCCGGTGTCTCCGGAACATGACACCAAAATCCACTCGAGCAGTCTCCCATGGGTCTGTTACAGTTGTAAGTTGTAATAAGCTAACTTGTTGTCAATGGACAAACTTACCTATAGGATGTTTTGAAATGTGATTCCAATTTGTATCGTGAATACATAATAATATTATTATGCATATTGTCATACATTTTATTATTATTTAGACATTTGTTTGTCAATTTGTAATGTAAGTGTAAGATTCATGATTGTTATTGCAGTCAAGCAATACCGCACTTTCCTTAAGGCTAGAAAGGCCAGGTACATTATGGCCCATCAGTGGAAATGTTCTTCCTCCTGGAACGGCATCCCAGGACCTTTTGGCGAAGAGTGCTCAGGAGGCCAGTGCCGCCCACAGGAAACATCACTCCAGACTAGTAGGGGCAATATCTCCAGCAGCTCTACAACTTTGAAGGTGCACTGGCGGCATTACCTCTCCTTCCTCCCCCCCTCCCGGCAGGCCCAAAGGCTTTGGAAATCACAGAGGCGGAGGTAGCACAGGGGTTGCAACGTCTAGCCAATGGAAAAGCACCAGACCTTGATGGCATGTAGACGGAGTTACTCAAGTGGGCAGGACCATCCATGGCGCTGGTACTAACCGACATGTTCAACAAAGCATTGCGAGAAGGTTTTTCCCCGCAATGGACCACTAGCAGGGTTGTCCCAATCTACAAGGGAGACCCGCACTGCCCGGCCAATTACCGAACCATCATGATCAGCTCAGTGTTTACAAAGCTCCTCGTCAGGATCCTCGAGTGACAGGATGGGCAGAGGCAGCAAGAAGTGCAGGCACTCACGCAGGCATGATTCAGACCGAGACACTCAACCAAAGATCATATCTTCACGTTGCGCACTCTGGTCGAGGATAGCAGAAATCATCGACAAGATCTCTATTGCTGCTTCGTAGACTTCGCCAAGGCTTTTGACACTGTGCCTCGGGAAAAGCTGTAGACAAGACTGCAGCAGCTAGACGTCCCTTCCGAACTGCAGAACGCGGTGTACAGGCTATATGAGACATGCACAGGCCGACATCAACTAGCAGACCAACCATTCGAGAGCAGTATCAGGATCCGCCAGGGATGCCCCCATTTCCCACACTATTTGGCCTGTATATTGATCAGCTGGAGAGATGGCTCGCTGATAATGGAGGCATTGGGACTCAACTCTTACACCAGATCACCAGGCAACTGATCTATGTTGATGATGTGGACCTCCTAGCACACACTCAGGCAGACATGCAATGCCATCTCGATGCCCATGACATATTTTGCCAGATGACTGACATGCGCATCAACTTAGCCAAGACCAAGGTAGTTCTCCTATCGTCCGGACACTAGCCAAGGGCTCCAACCCTAACTTATCGTGGCCAAAATGTTGAAGTGGTGTCCGCTTACAAATATTTGGGGGTGGAGTTCCCATTGGCCATGAACTGGGACAATTCCATTCAGCTGCTAGCCCCAGCAGGTTGGAAGGCATTCTATGCAATGCAGAACAATAACCACAAGGCGGTGGTCAGCATGGACGATACTCGTCTCCCTAACCTCGCTTACACTGTGGCAATGGGGTATCAACGCCTAAAAACCTGTTGGCAGAAAAAAAGAGATCAGTGGCTGGCCAGATGGAATGTGCAGGAGCACAGGTGCATCCGAGTGCAAACAGAGGCAGATCGCCACACTCTCAGACAATACCTTGACACACGCTTCCTCAACAAGTTATGGGATGCCAGCACCCTTGAACAGGTCAAGACGACACATTATCAATGCCACATGAATCCCATGTTGAGCGGGGCCCGCAATGCTACCTACACACTCATCTATCCATAAAAAAGTGCAGATCCATTGCCTCTATCCGCACAGGTGCACCCCATCTCCGCATTGAGACGGTGAGATAGATTGGGAGCCATGTCAGGAGAGGCTTTGCCAATTTACCCGGGTTGGAGCCGTGGAAACTTAATGCCATACCCTTCATAGTTGTCTGGCATATGATGACATTCGGATACGCAGCTGGTCCGCCCTGGCCAGCCCCTGCATGAGATGCTGAGCACGAGCTCGGTATGAAGGTTGGGATTATACCTTCAAGAGATCATGGATCGCCGAGATCAGCTCGGTCCTCGGGCACTTACCTGATACATGTACATATATATCTCCCCCATGATATATATATTTGTCTTTGTATTTGTACAGTTTGACAGCAAACCTATTCCTCTCACGGTTTTTCCTCTAAACAACACTTGGACGGGGACCGGACAAGAATACGCTTGCTGCGCCTCCTTTTTGGGCCCCATAGGCAATTGGTCTCCGTGGACGATAAAAACTTTATTCTATTCTATTCTATTCCTATTACCTAAGGTATTTGAGGCTGCAAGGCAACCTACTGAAGAAGAAGGTGTGCTCGACTAGGGATATTTACACTTCGTTGTATATTACAACATACGGTATCCCATGTTCTTTACTGTATTAATATTATTTCATACCCCATGACCCATTTCCGTGTAATTCCATTGCAACATTTTCTAAGTATGGAGCTCGTATTATATAGAACCACCCTTAGGCCCCAAAGGGGCCAAATTTTTTTTTGGGCCTATGCATACCCCTAGGCCATCTCTTTTTTTTTTGTAATTTCCGTATACATTTCGTACAACATTCACACATATAACATTTATTTGTTCCATACAGAATGCTTGTGGTGGATGTTTGTTTTGCAGAATCGATGTGAAAACGAGTCATGTCGAAGCCCTTGTATATGTAGCCGTAAAGGTATGCAAATACATGTACGGTTGATGCAATATCTACATAGACATGGCAGTCCAGTTCTCTCAATAGAAATGGGATGTATGGAACCACGTTCACGTCGCTACGTTCGGGCCGTCTATATTATGCATTATCCTTTCTCGTCGATGTATGTTGTTGGATTCAACGGTTTCGGGTATTTGTAGCAGCACTTGTTATTTTCTTTGAGGCAACGTTTCGTGTGTCTATGGATCATGTACTTCTCGACATGAGCTCTCAGTGTGGGGTCTGTCGGTAGTTCTGCAGAGATTATAAATTATCGATCATGTCTATTGGGATCTCGTGTTCTGTCTTTACAACGATATGTCCGTGGGGTAATCCGCATTTTTGAAATTCAATGACGTGCATCATATAGGATATGGGTCCGAGATATTTTCGAATGACGTTCTTTGTATGCTGGACTCTTTCATGACACGCCCGAACAACCACCATAGGGTTGTCGGATGCATTTTGGCCTGGATGTAGCCTACATTTTATTTCTGGCCATGCTGGATTGGTCGTCATTGTTATAAAGAAGCTTGTTGCCTCATTTGCATGTTAAGAAGCAATTTATTTGGCTCAGTTTCTGTGTTATAGAATAATAAGATGTGAAAAGGCATACCCAAGTGTAGCCTTCGGTGGTGTGCTATAGGAAGTCAACCTTATCTAAACTCAACTCCAAACGACCCTAAAATTGCAAATTCCTCCATTTTTCTATGTGTCTTGCTGCTATATGGTCATCATCAATAAAGATTTATTGTAGGAATGATCTATTATTTCCTCTCAAAACAATCTGACCTCAAAATAGTTGAAGGACTACTCAATATATTCATTTTGAATTTGGATTTTCGTTCACAGACTATGTTTGATGGAAAAATGGTTGAGGGGTGAGAAGTGAGCAGAAGGAGCATTATGCATATGCGAACTCGGCAGTTAAGGAAATTCTCTGCTCCATTCAACATTAAGAAAAATGACGAAGGATTTAGTTCGATATATGGATAATAGCATACGGGTCGAGGGCGTTACCATAAAAAATGAGGCATGGCCAAAATGGCGTGGGCGTAATGCACGCACCGAGCCATTTTGGCCATGCCGAGATTTTTTTTTATGGTAAGGCCCGAGGGCCAGGGCGTTATCTCCCTTAACGCTCTGATCCGAGGGTTTGCACCTTGGGCCGGAAGCAAGGGCGCCTTGATCGATCGAGGCAGCACCGGATCGTGGAAGCAGGGGCCGGAAGCAAGGGCGCAGGTGTGCCGGAAGCAAGGCGCAGGTGTTTTCTTTGAAGATTGTGTTTTCTTGAAGGTTCGTAATGGAGAAGCAGGGGTAGTTCATAATGGAGAAGGAGAAAGGAGAAGCATCGATAGAGAAGGAGAAAGGAGAAGCATCTGAAATTAGAAAGGAGAAGCATCTGAAATTAGAAAGGAGCAGCAGCCGAAATGGAGCCTTCATTTTCTTTAGGTTTGGATCTGTCTTCTGAATATTGTTCTATTGCTGATGATGCATTGATGCCTAAACAGCAAGAAAAGAGTATTGAGTTGAAGAAAACACCTGCTAAGAAGATCAAGAATCGCCAGAAGAGGAGCAATGCAGGAGTTGCCAAGAAATCTCGAGTTTCTTTAGAAGTTTCGTCAGCTGATGTGTTGCCAGTAGATTTGCTTGACTCTGATTCTGAATCTGGTTCAGATGTTCAAGAACTTGGTAAGAGATCAGGTTTTATTGATGCTGATGTTTCAAGCATGGCTTTAAGGATGAAGAAGGCAGCCAGTACAGAGAGAAAGAATCTTGCTTATGCTGAAAGATATTATGAATGGAGGAGAGAATATGGTGGAAAATTGTTTGGTGTGTCTTCATCCTTTCAAAAACGCATTCAGGACTTCAATACTATGGAAATCCGTGAATTTGGCCAGCATCTTGTTTATTTTCTTCAACAAGTTGTGCAAAGAAATGGGAAGACTTATAAAGCATCAACTATAAGAGATTTCTTGGCTACTTTTGGAAGGTATTCTCTGGTATTCTTAGTGGTTTAGATCAAATTTATTTAGTGATCAGATTTAATGGTTGTGATCAGATTTAATGGTTGTGATTAGATTCAGGTATTTAGTGATCAGATTTAATGGTTGTGATCAGATTCAGGTATTTAGTGATCAGATTTAATGGTTGATTTAATGTTCAGGTTATTAAGGGAAGGACGAGATGAACGCATTCGTAAGACATGTCAGGATGAGCCAGATATCAATGTCTTTGAACATCCATTTTTTGCTGCAGCAAGAGGTGCAGCTAACAAAGTCATAGCAGATATTATGGTAAATCAACGAAGAAACCCAGATTCCTTTAATATGATAGCTGATCAGGTAAATTTGAGCGTTCTGCTGCAAGTACATAATTGGTGCTTGTATTTTACTTGTATTTTACATAACTGGAAAATTGTATTACAGATGATTGTGAAAGTGCTTGCAGCAGATGAGTTTTCAGCAGCGACTCCAAACGGCCTTCTTAATCGGGTAATGTTTTACTGCATAACTAATTTTATGATCCGTGGGGGTAGAGAACTTTGGAATGTGGTCTGGAGTGATTTCCAAATGGTCCAAGCTCGTTATGGGCATTTTGTGAGGTGAGTTACTTTTTTCTTTGCATTTGTTTCTATTAGTGTTATAATTTTATTGCGGATGTAGGTTTATGCTTATAATTTTATTGTGGCCTTTGCATGTAGGTTTATGCAAAGGCCTTGTAAGAATCGTCCAGGAGATTTAAATAATTGCAAAGACTCAGACCTACGAAAGCCTGTTGAGGTGTATGAAGCAGTTAACGAAGACTTATACAAGACTTTCGAGAATTATATGTCTCGTCTTCCACCAGTACGTGATGGTGAGGACGTTTCTGAGCGTCATTTTCTCAAGGCCAGTAAGACATTTATTGCTGGAGGAACAACATGCTGGTATGCTGTCACGAATTTAGGAATAAGTAAAATTGCTAAAGTTGGGAAGATCATGAGCAGCATAACTGGTATTTGTAATTTTTTGTTATTGCAAAATTTGGAAGTTCTTTATGATAACTGTCGTCCTTGTGCTGATAGGCATTAAGATAAGCAACAAGACTTTGCGTCATTATGCAGTCACAAAAGCTCGGCAACAAGGAATACCGGATGACAATCTTAAGGATTTGACAGGGCATAAACGGGTCGCCACGCTACGTAATTATGATCATTCAGGTAAAATATTGTTGATCTCTGTTAGGTACAGTTAGTACAGTTAGTCATCATACGAAATTCATGCAAATTCATATGCATATGGATCTTTGAAGGAAATGTGTTTTAATTACAGGAAAACAAGCGATGATGGCAATGCAAGCAAGTATTATGCCAGCAGGTGGAAAGCCTTACGCTGCTGCTCTATCAATGCTACAACAAAAATGTGAGTTTTTATGAATTATTTATCATGTTTGTTATATTACTTATCATTCTACTTTTTATTATAGTGAATGAAGATGAGAATAATATTGAAATGCCTGTTGCTGTTCCTGAATTGTCTCTTGGCTTGGGAGAACGAGAAGTGTCAAAAGCTGCTTTCAAGCAAATTGTAAGTGCTCCTACTTCTGCGCAATTGATGGATCAATCTCAGCAGCAGGTTGAGGAGAAGCAGCAGGTTGAGGAAATTCAGAATCAACCGCCAATGGAACATATTGTGCAACGAGAAGCACATTTGCCGTGTGGATCAGAATTTGCTGTGCAACAAGGTAATGATGTAATTTTATTTTTTTATACTTTATCTTCATAGTTTTTGTTTTGCTTGTAGATTCTCAGCTCAAACAACTCCAAGCTCAACCTAGTACTCGAATGCCATTGAGCAATTTGACAAACAATGGAGTTCCTGGAACAGGTGCTGGATTCACTCCTCGTGGATTCAAGATCACGGTTCGGAGAGGGAAGTTGCCCGTCCGTCGCCGGGGGCCGCGGGAGAGAGGACTTTTTGGGGCAAAATTGTTTAGGGTGGTTTTAGGGTCCGTGCTCTGGCGTCAACACCCCCCCTCTACGTCAAGACACGGCGCAAGGTCCTAGTCAAATCTGACAAGCATAGAGCCTTCGAAACGTAAACCCTACGAGTTGACAGGTTCTAGCTTGTGGTTTTGCGTTTTGGTGCCGAAGTTTTGGTCTTTTGCACTTGGGACGTGGCCAATCACATGCGCTTGAGAACGCGAAGCAAGGGGAACCGAGCGGAATGGAGTTTGGACCTACTCCTCCGTTGTGGCAGTTAGAAGTCAAGGCCCGCTTTTGGAGTAGCAAGACATTTAAATTAAGTAATTAATGCATATAACGGACTTAAATTCTGATTTTTGTCACCTAGCTTCCTAAGTCATCGCCAACATACAGGCCAACTTTCAAAAATTTTGGATAAGGTTTAGATCAAATAGTTTGCACTAGAGCAGTCCGGCCTTTGTTGTTGGGCAACCGAGCCGCACATTTGCCCAAGTCAAACAAGGCCGGGACCTTGCAAGGCCTCCTTATTAGAGGGGAGAGTCCAGAACCCTAGGAGGCGAACCCAAAAAAAAAGCTTTCCGAGGCAGCCTTTCTGGCAGCTCATGCCCGGGTGTACGCTAAAGACCACACTCGGGATCTCCGGTTCCAGATCCGGCCGTTGAATCCTTTGTTCGGGGAACCTGGGTCAGGAAGGTCCAAAAATCCAACATCCGTCAGGAGAACATATCAAACCGCTGCCGCCCTGCGGCGGCAGTGTAGAAACCAAAGTGTTTTGTCGTTCGGACAATGCGGAGGCTCTAAATGCCGATCCGACTCGCCACATCGTCCAGGAATGCCAAAAATTACCCTAGGGACCAAGTTACACGGTCCGTTTGCAAAAGAAAGAAACGATTCGCCCTACATTGCAAAGATTCGCCAGCCCACCTCCTAGGCCAATTGACTACGAAAGTGTGTTGCACATGAGATAGTTTACGCTTCTTCCGAGAAGGGGTGGGCTTCGGCCACAAAACTTTGTCCCTAGGGCAATGTCGGCGTTTCGAGTCCATTGGCGAGAGCGGATCACGGTTGGGAGGGGAAGTTTCCGTCCGTCGCCCGGGGCCCGGGAGAGGACTTTTAGGGCAAGCTGCTTCCGGGTGGTTTTTAGGGTCCGTGCTCTGGCGTCAACACCCCCCCTCTACGTCAAGACACGGTGCAAGGTCCTAGTCAAATCTGACAAGCATAGAGCCTCCGAAACGTAAACCCTATGAGTTGACAGGTTCTAGCAGGGTTTGCGTTTTGGGTGCCGAGTTTTGGTCTTTTGCACTTGGTACGTGGCCAATCACATGCAGTTGAGAACGCGAAGCAAGGGGAACTGACGAAATGGAGTTTGGACCTGTACTCCTCCCGTTGTGGCGGTTAGAAGTCAAGGCCCTTTTTGCAGAAGAGCAAGACATTCGTGAATTGTAATTAATGCATAGTACGGACTTAAATTCTGATTTTTTGTCAGCTAGCTTCCTAAGTCATCGCCAACATACAGGCCAACTTTCAAAAATTTTGGATAAGGTTTAGATCAAATAGTTTGCACTAGAACTCGTCCGGCAACTGTTGTTGGGCAGCCGAGCCCGCACACTTGTCCGTGTCAAACAAGGCCGTGGGACCTTGCAAGGCCTCCTCATTAGAGGGGAGAGTCCAGAACCCCGTGAGGCGAGCCCCTAAAAGCTTCCGAGGCAGCCTTTTGGCGGGCTCATCTTCCCGGGGTGTACGCTAAAGACCACACTCCCGGGATCTCGGTTCCGTGATCCGGACCGTTGAATCCTTTGTTCCGGGAACCTGGTCCGAGAAGGTCAAAAAAAATCCAACATCCCGTCCGAGGAGAACATATCAAATCACAAGCGCCCCGCGGGCGGTCTTGTAGAAACCAAAGTGTTTTGTCGTTCGGACATTGCGGAGGTTCAAATGCCGATCCGACTTCGCCACATCATCAGGAATGCCAAAATTACCCTAGGGACCAAGTTACACGGTCAGTTTTGCAAAAAGAAAGAAACACTTACGCCTACATTGCAAAGATTCAGCCCAGCCACCTCCTAGCCAATTGACTACGAAAGTGTGTTGCACATGAGATAGTTTGGCTTCTTCGAGAAGGGGTGGGCTTCCGCCACAAAACTTGGTCCCTAGGGCAATGTCGACGCTCGAGTCCATTGGCAGAGACAGATCACGGTTCCGAGAGGGAAGTTGCATCCGGTCGCCGTGGCCCGGGAGAGGACTTTTGGGGCAAGCCGCTTCCGGGTGGTTTTAGGTCCGTGCTAAGGCCAACACCCCCCCCTCTACGTCAAGACACTACAAGAAGGTCCTAGTCAAATCGACAAGCATAGAGCCTTCAAACGTAAACCCTACGAGTTGGGATGTGTTCTAGCGGGGTTTGGCGCGTTTTGGGTGCCGAAGTTTTGGTCTTTTGCACTTGGGACGTGGCCAATCACATGCAGCTTGAGAACGCGAAGCAAGGGGAACTGGACGGAATGGAGTTTGGACCTGTACTCCTCCCGTTGTGGCGATTAGAAGTCAAGGCCCGCTTTTTGCATTAGCAAGACATTCGTAAATTCGTAATTAATGCATAATACGGACTTAAATTCTGATTTTTGTCACTAGCTTCCTAAGTCATCCCAACATACGGGCCAACTTTCAAAAATTTTGGATAAGGTTTAGATCAAATAGTTTGCACTAGAGCGGTCAACCGACTGTTGTTGGGCGGTAGAAAGCGCACACTTGCCCAAGTCAAACAAGGCGGGACCTTGCAAGGCCTCCTTATTAGAGGGGAGAGTCCAACCCCGGAGGCGAACCCCAAAAGCTTTCCGAGGCAGCCTTTCTGGCGGCTCCTCACGGGTGTACGCTAAAGACCACACTCCGGGATCTCGGTTCCGTGATCCGACCGTTGAATCCTTTGTTCCGGGAACCTGGTCCGAGAAGGTCCAAAAATCCAACATCCGTCCGGGAGAACATATCAAACCGCGAAGCGTCTAGCGGCGGCAGTGTAGAAACCAAAGTGTTTTGTCGTTCGGACAATGCGAGGTTCAAATGCCGATCCGACTTCGCCACATCGTCCGGAATGCCAAAATTACCCTAGGGACCAAGTTACACGGTGGAGGTTTGCAAAAGAAAGAAACAGATTCGCCCTACATTGCAAAAAGATTCAGCAGCCCACCTCCTAGGCCAATTGACTACGAGTGTGTTGCACATGAGATAGTTTGGGCCGAGAAGGGTGGGCTTCGCCACAAAACTTGGTCCCTAGGGCAATGTCGACGTTCGAGTCCATTGGCAGAGATGCATCACTTGCCCGGAGAGGGAAGTTGCCCGTCCGGTCCGCGGTGGCCTTCTGGAGAGGACTTTTAGGGCAAGCCGCTTCCGGGTGGTTTTAGGGTCCGTGCTCAAGCGCCAACACCCCCCTCACGCCAAGACACGGTGCAAGGTCCTAGTCAACGACAAGCATAGAGAGCCTCCAAACGTAAACCCTATGAGTTGACAGGTTCTAGCGAGTGGTTTGCGTTTTGGGTGCCGAGTTTTGGTCTTTTGCACTTGGTACGTGGCCAATCACATGCAGCTTGAGAACGCGAAGCAAGGGGAACCGATTTAAATGGAGTTTGGACACGTACTCCTCCCGTTGTGGCGGTTAGAAGTCAAGGCCCGCTTTTGCAGAGAGAGCAAGACATTCGTGAATTCGTAATTAATGCATAGTATGCGGACTTAAATTCTGATTTTTGTCAGCTAGCTTCCTAAGTCATCGCCAACATACAGGCCAACTTTCAAAAAATTTTGGATAAGGTTTAGATCAAATAGTTTGCACTAGAACCGTCCAAGGTCTGTTGTTGGGCACCGAAGCCGCACACTTGTCCAAGTCAAACAAGGCCAGGACCTTGCAAGGCCTCCTCATTAGAGGGAGAGTCCGAACCCCGTGAGGCGAGCCCCAAAAGCTTCCCCCGAGGGCGCCTTTCCCCGCAGCTCACGGGGGGTGTACGCGCTAAAGACCACACTCCCGGATCTCGGTTCGTGATCCCCCGTTGAATCCTTTGTTCCAGGAACCTGGTCCGAGAAGGTCCAAAAAATCCAACATCCGTCCGGGAGAACATATCAAAACGCAAGCGCCCCCCCGGGCGACAAGCAGTAGAAACAAAGTGTTTTGTCGTTCGGACATTGCGGAGGTTCAAATGCCGATCCGACTTCGCCACATCATCCGAATGCCAAAATTACCCTAGGGACCAAGTTACACTGGGCCGTTTTGCAAAAGAAAGAAACACTTACGCCTACATTGCAAAGATTCGCCAGCCCACCTCCTAGGCCAATTGACTACGAGTGTGTTGCACATGAGATAGTTTGGCGCGCTTCGAGAAGGGGTGGGCTTCGCCACAAAACTTGGTCCCTAGGGCAATGTCGACGCTCCGAGTCCATTGGCAGAGACAGATCACTTGCTCCCGAGAGGGGAAGTTGCCCGTCCGGCACGCTGTGGCCTTCTGAGAGGACTTTTGGGGCAAGCTCGCTTCGGGTGGTTTTAGGGTCCGTGGTTCAAGGCCAACACCCCCTCTACGCCAAGACAAGGCCAAGTAAGGTCCTAGTCAAACCGACAAGCATATAGAGCCTCAAACGTAAAACCCTACGAAGTTGACGAGTTCTAAAGCGTGGTTTGGCGTTTTGGGTGCCGAAGTTTTGGTCTTTTGCACTTGGGACGTGGCCAATCACATGCGATTGAGAACGCGAAGCAAGGGAACCGACGGAATGGAGTTTGACCCATACTCCTCCCGTTGTGGCGCTTAGAAGTCAAGGCCCGCTTTTTGCAAAGAGCAAGACATTCGTAAATTCGTAATTAATGCATAATACGGACTTAAATTCTGATTTTTTGTCAGCTAGCTTCCTAAGTCATCGCCAACATACAGGCCAACTTTCAAAAATTTTGGATAAGGTTTAGATCAAATAGTTTGCACTAGAACAGTCCAGCAGCTGTTGTTAAGGCACCGAGCCGGCACACTTGCACAAGTCAAACAAGGCCAGGACCTTGCAAGGCCTCCTCATTAGAGGGGAGAGTCCGAACCCCGTGAGGCGACCCCCAAAAGCTTCCCCGAGGCAGCCTTTTCGGCACTCGCCGCCGGGGTGTACGCTAAAGACCACACTCCGGATCTCTGGTTCCCGTGATCCCACCATTGAATCCTTTGTTCCGGGAACCTGGTCCGAGAAGGTCCAAAAATCCAACATCCGTCCGGGAGAACATATCAAACCGCGAAGCGTCCTGCGGGCGACAGTGTAGAAACCAAAGTGTTTTGTCGTTCGGACATTGCGGAGGCTCCGAAATGCCGATCCGACTTCGCCATTCCGGAATGCCAAAATTACCCTAGGGACCAAGTTACGGTGGGCCGGTTTTGCAAAAGAAAGAAACACTTATGCCCTACATTGTAGTATTCAGCAGCCACCTCCTAGCCAATTGACTACGAGTGTGTTGCACATGAGATAGTTTGGCGCTTCTTCGAGAAGGGGTGGGCTTCTGGCCACAAAACTTGGTCCCTAGGGCAATGTCGACGTTCTTAGTCCATTGGCAGAGACGGATCATGGTTCGGAGAGGGAAGTTGCCCGTCCCGCCGCTGTGGCCGGGGAGAGACTTTTGGGGCAAAGCCGCTTCCGGGTGGTTTTAGGGTCCGTGTTCTCAAGGCCAACACCCCCCTACGTCAAGTCACGGCGCAAGGTCCTAGTCAAATCCGACAAGCATAGAGCCTCCCAAACGTAAACCCTATGAGTTGGCCAGGTTCTAGCGGTGGTTTGCGCTTTGGGTGCCGAAGTTTTGGTCTTTTGCACTTGGGACATGGCCAATCACATGCAGTTGAGAACGCCGGAAGCAAGGGGAACCGACGGAATGGAGTTTGGACCTGTACTCTCCCGTTGTGGCGCTTAGAAGTCAAGGCCCGCTTTGCAAAAAGTTAGCAAGACATTAAATAAATTGTAATTAATGCATAATACGGACTTAAATTCTGATTTTTTGTCACCTAGCTTCCTAAGTCATCGCCAACATACAGTGCCAACTTTCAAAAATTTGGATAAGGTTTAGATCAAATAGTTTTCCTGTTGTTAAAGGCCGAGCCGGGCACACTTGCACAAGTCAAACAAGGCCAGGACCTTGCAAGGCCTCCTCATTAGAGGGGAGAGTCCGAACCCCGTGAGGCGACCCCCAAAAGCTTCCCCGAGGCAGCCTTTCCCGGCAGCGCCCACGGGGTGTACGCGCTAAAGACCACACTCCCGGATCTCGGCCCCCGTGATCCCACCATTGAATCCTTTGTTCGGGGAACCTGGTCCAGAAGGTCCAAAAATCCAACATCCGTCCGGAGAACATATCAAACCGCTGAAAGCTGCCCCTCAAGGGCGACATTGTAGAAACCAAAGTGTTTTGTCGTCGGACATTAAGTGAGGTTCGAAATGCCGATCCGACTTCGCCACATCGTCCGGAATGCCAAAATTACCCTAGGGACCAAGTTACACGGTCAATTTTGCAAAAGAAAGAAACACTTATGCCCTATATTGCAAGATTCGCCAGCCCACCTCCTAGGCCAATTGACTACGAAAGTGTGTTGCACATGAGATAGTTTGGCTTCGAGAAAGGGTGGCCTTCTCGCCACAAAAACTTGGTCCCTAAGGCAATGTCGACGCTCGAGTCCATTGGCAGAGACATCATCTGGTTCGAGAGAAGAAGTTGCCCGTCCGTCGCTGTGGCCTTCGGGAGAGGACTTTTGGGGCAAGCTACTTCCCGGTGGTTTTAGGGTCCGTGCGGGCGCCAACACCCCCCCTACGCCGAGACATGGCGCAAGGTCCTAGTCAACTCGACAAGCATAGAGCCTCCAAACGTAAACCCTATGAGTTGACGGTGTTCTAGTTGTGGTTTGCATTTTGGGTGCCGAAGTTTTGGTCTTTTGCACTTGGGACGTGGGCCAATCACATGCAGTTGAGAACGCCAAGCAAGGGGAACTGACGGAATGGAGTTTGGACCCGCATCTCCCCTGTAGGCGCTTAGAATTCAAGGCCCGCTTTTGCAGAGAGCAAGACATTCAGAAATTAAGTAATTAATGCATAATAATGGACTTAAATTCTGATTTTTGTCACCTAGCTTCCTAAGTCATCGCCAACATACAGCCAACTTTCAAAAAAATTTTGATAAGGTTTAGATCAAATAGTTTGCACTAGAACGGTCCCGGGCACTGTTGTTGGGCAGCCGAAGCCGGCACACTTGCCCAAGTCAAACAAGGCCAGGACCTTGCAAGGCCTCCTCATTAGAGGGGAGAGTCCAACCCCGTGAGGCGAGCCCCAAAGCTTCCCCGAGGCAGCCTTTTCTCGCAAAAGCCCACGGGGTGTAACGCTAAAGACCACACTCCCGGATCTCGGTCCTCGTGATCCGGACCGCCATTGAATCCTTTGTTCCAGGAACCCGGGTCCAGAAGGTCCAAAAATCCAACATCCGCCCGGGAGAACATATCAAACCTTTAGAAGCGGCCCCGCTGGGCGACAGTGTAGAAACCAAAGTGTTTTGTCGTCGGACATTGCGAGGTTCAAATGCCGATCCGACTTCGCCATCGTCCGGAATGCCAAAATTACCCTAGGGACCAAGTTACACGGTCGGTTTTTTTTGTAAAAAAGAAAGAAACACTTACGCCCTTCTACATTGTCCCAGGGCAATTCGTCCATTGGCCCACCTCCTAGGGAAGTTGCCCGTCCGACTACGAAAAGTGTGTTGATTATGAGATAGTTTAAGTCGCAAAAATTTTTGGAGAAGGGGTTTAGATCTTCGCCACAAAACTTGGTCCCAGGGCAATGTCGACGCTCGAGTCCATTGGCAGAGCATCACGGCCTCCGCCAGAGGGAAGTTGCCCGTCCTTGCTGTGGCCTCCTGAGAGGACTTTTGGGGCAAGCTGTTTGGGTGGTTTTAGGGTCCGCAAGGCCAACACCCAAAAATCAAGACATCCGAAGGTCCTAGCGGATAAGGCATAGACAAACCCAAACGTAAAACCCTGCGAGTTGCCGTGTTCTTTGCCGTGGTTTGGCGCTTTGGGTGCCGAAGTTTTGGTCTTTGCACTTGGGACGGAACATATCTTGAGAACGCCAAGCAAGGGGAACCGACGGAATGGAGTTTGACCTGCATCACCTCCCGCTGTGGCGCTTAGAAGTCAAGGCCCGGCCCAGCAAGACATTCAGAATTCGTAATTAATGCATAGTACGGACTTAAATTTGATTTTTCGCAAAGGTGGGTCACTTAGCTTCCTAAGTCATCGCCAACATACAGCCAACTTTCAAAAAATTTTGGATAAGGTTTAGATCAAATAGTTTGCACTAGAACGGTCCGGGCAAGCATTGCGTTGTTGGGCAAAGCCGAAATGGGCACACTTGCCCAAGTCAAACAAGGCCGGGACCTTGCAAGGCCTCCTCATTAGAGGGGAGAGTCCAACCCCGTGAGGCGAGAGCCCCAAAAAGCTTCCCCGAGGCAGCCTTTTTCCGGCAGCGCCTCACGGGGTGTACGCTTAAAGACCACACTCCCCGATCTTTGCCCCGTGATCCGACCGTTGAATCCTTTGTTCCGTGAACCTGGTCCCAGAAGGTCCAAAAAATCCAACATCCGTCCCCGAGAAGAACATATCAAACCGCCAAGCGCCCCAAGGGCGATAGTGTAGAAACCAAAGTGTTTTGTCGTTCGGACATTAAGTGAGGTTCAAATGCCGATCCGACTTCGCCACATCATCCGAATGCCAAAATTACCCTAGGGACCAAGTTACACCTGGCCAGTTTTGGCAAAAAAGAAAGAAACACTTACGCCTACATTGCAAAGATTCAAAGCCAGCCCACCTCCTAGGCCAATTGACCACGAGTGTGTGTTGCACATGAGATAGTTTGGGCTTCTTCGAGAAGGTGGGCTTCGCCACAAAACTTGGTCCCTAGGGCAATGTCGACGCTCTTAGTCCATTGGCAGAGACGCATCACTTGCCCCTGAGAGGGGAAGTTGCCCGTCCGCCGCTGTGGCCTTCTGGAGAGGACTTTGGGGCAAGCCGCTCGGGTGGTTTTAGGGTCCGTGCTCAAGGCCAACACCCTCTACGCCAAGACACTACAAGAAGGTCCTAGTCAACCGACAAGCATAGAGTTTTCAAACGTAAACCCTACGAGTTGCCGTGTTCTAGCTGTGGTTTGCGCTTTGGGTGCCGAAGTTTTGGTCTTTGCACTTGGGACATGGCCAATCACATGCAGCTTGAGAACGCCAAGCAGGGAACTGACGGAATGGAGTTTGGACCTCAGACTCTCCCGCTGTGGCGCTTAGAAGTCAAGGCCCGCTTTTGCAAAGAGCAAGACATTCAGAAATCGTAATTAATGCATAATACGGACTTAAATTCTGATTTTTGTCACCTAGCTTCCTAAGTCATCGCCAACATACGTGCCAACTTTCAAAAATTTTGATAAGGTTTAGATCAAATAGTTTGCACTAGAACAGTCCGGCAGCGTTGTTGGGCAGTACCGAAATGGGCACACTTGCCCAAGTCAAACAAGGCCAGGACCTTGCAAGGCCTCCTCATTAGAGGGGAGAGTCCAACCCCGTGAGGCTAAGCCCCAAAAGCTTCCCCGAGGCAGCCTTTTCCCGGCGCCCGCCCCACGGGGTGTACGCTTAAAGACCACACTCCGATCTTGCTCCCCGTGATCCGACCGCTGAATCCTTTGTTCCGTGAACCTGGTCCGAGAAGGTCCAAAAATCCAACATCCGGCCCGGAGAACATATCAAACCGCTAAGCGCCCCGGGCGACAAGCTGTAGAAACCAAAGTGTTTTGTCGTTTCGGACATTTGGGAGGTTCAAATGCCGATCCGACTTCGCCACATTCCCGAATGCCAAAATTACCCTAGGGACCAAGTTACACTGGGCCGGTTTTGCAAAAAGAAAGAAACACTTACGCCCTACATTGTAAAGATTCAGCCAGCCCACCTCCTAGGCCAATTGACTACGAAAGTGTGTTGCACATGAGATAGTTTGGCGCTTTCTTCGAGAAGGGGTGGGCTTCGCCACAAAACTTGGTCCCTAGGGCAATGTCGACGCTCGAGTCCATTGGGCAGAGACAGATCACGGTTCCCGAGAGGGGAAGTTGCCCGCCCCGCCGCTGTGGCCTTGGGAGAGGACTTTGGGGCAAGCCGCTTCCCGGGTGGTTTTAGGGTCCGGGCTCAAGGCCAACACCCCCACGCCAAGACACTACAAGAAGGTCCTAGTCAAACCGACAAGCATAGAGAGCCTCCAAACGTAAAACCCTATGAGTTGCCGTGTTCTAGCGGTGGTTTTGCGTTTTGGGTGCCGAAGTTTTGGTCTTTTGCACTTGGGACATGGCCAATCACATGCAGTTGAGAACGCCAAGCAAGGGGAACCGACGGAATGGAGTTTGGACCTGACTCCTCCCGTTGTGGCGCTTAGAAGTCAAGGCCCGCTTTTGCAAAGAGCAAGACATTCGTAAATTCGTAATTAATGCATAATACGGACTTAAATTCTGATTTTTGTCAGCCTAGCTTCCTAAGTCATCGCCAACATACGTGCCAACTTTCAAAAATTTTTGATAAGGTTTAGATCAAATAGTTTGCACTAGAACGTCCGGCAGCTCGTTGTTGGGCAGCCGAAGCCGGGCACACTTGCCCAAGTCAAACAAGGCCAGGACCTTGCAAGGCCTCCTCATTAGAGGGGAGAGTCCAACCCCGTGAGGCTTAGCCCCAAAAGCTTCCCCGAGGCGCCTTTCCCGGCAAATAAGCCCTCACGGGGGTGTACGCTAAAGACCACACTCCCCGATTCGCCCCCGTGATCCGACCGCTGAATCCTTTGTTCCGTGAACCTGGTCCGAGAAGGTCCAAAAATCCAACATCCGTCCGAGAGAACATATCAAACCGCTAAGCGCCCCAAGGGCTTAAGTAGAAACCAAAGTGTTTTGTCGTTTCTGACATTGCGGAGGTTCAAATGCCGATCCGACTTCGCACATCGTCCGAATGCCAAAATTACCCTAGGGACCAAGTTACACCTGGCCAGTTTTGCAAAAGAAAGAAACACTTACGCCTCTACATTGCAAAGATTCGCCAGCCCACCTCCTAGGCCAATTGACTACGAAAGTGTGTTGCACATGAGATAGTTTGGCGCTTCTTCGAGAAGGGGTGGGCTTCTCGCCACAAAACTTGGTCCCTAGGGCAATGTCGACGCTCGAGTCCATTGGCAGAGACAGCATCACTTGCCCGAGAGGGAAGTTGCCCGCCCGGCCGCCGTGGCCTTCTGAGAGGACTTTGGGGCAAGCCGCTTCCGGGTGGTTTTTTAGGGTCCGTGCTCAAGGCCAACACCCCCCTACGCCAAGACAAGGCGCAAGGTCCTAGTCAAACTCGACAAGCATAGAGCCTTCAAACGTAAAACCCTATGAGTTGCCGTGTTCTAGCGTGGTTTGGCGCTTTGGGTGCCGAAGTTTTGGTCTTTTGCACTTGGGACGTGGCCAATCACATGCGCTTGAGAACGCCAAGCAAGGGGAACTGACGGGAATGGAGTTTGGACCGCATCCTCCCGCTAGGCGCTTAGAAGTCAAGGCCCGCTTTTGCAAGAGCAAGACATTCAGAATTCGTAATTAATGCATAGTACGGACTTAAATTCTGATTTTTGTCAGCTAGCTTCCTAAGTCATCGCCAACATACGTGCCAACTTTCAAAAATTTTGATAAGGTTTAGATCAAATAGTTTGCACTAGAACAGTCCGGCAGCCTCGTTGTTGGGCAGCCGAAAGCCGGGCACACTTGCCCAAGTCAAACAAGGCCGTGACCTTGCAAGGCCTCCTCATTAGAGGGGAGAGTCCGAACCCCGTGAGGCGAGCCCCAAAAGCTTCCCCGAGGCAGCCTTTTCGGCGGCAAGCCCCACGGGGTGTACGCTAAAGACCACACTCCCGGATCTCGGTTCCTCGTGATCCCAACCGTTGAATCCTTTGTTCCGTGAACCTGGTCCGAGAAGGTCCAAAAATCCAACATCCGTCCGGGAGAACATATCAAACCGCTAAGCGCCCCGCGGGCGACAAAAGTAGAAACCAAAGTGTTTTGTCGCTCGGACATTGCGTGAGGTTCAAATGCCGATCCGACTTCGCCACATCGTCCGGAATGCCAAAATTACCCTAGGGACCAAGTTACACCGGCCAGTTTTGCAAAAGAAAGAAACACTTACGCCCTACATTGCAAAGATTCGCCAGCCCACCTCCTAGGCCAATTGACTACGAAAGTGTGTTGCACATGCCAGATAGTTTGGCGCGAGAAGGGGTGGGCTTCGCCACAAAACTTGGTCCCTAGGGCAATGTCGACGCTCGAGTCCATTGGCGAGAGCAGCATCACGGTTCCCGAGAGGGAAGTTGCCCGTCCGCCGCTGTGGCCTTCGGAGAGGACTTTTGGGGCAAGCCGCCTCCGGGTGGTTTTAGGGTCCGTGCTCAAGGCCAACACCCCCCTACGCCAAGACAAGGCGAAGGTCCTAGTCAAACCCGACAAGGATAGAGCTCCCAAACAAAACCCTATGAGTTGCCGTGTTCCAGTTGTGGTTTGGCGCTTTGGGTGCCGAAGTTTTGGTCTTTTGCACTTGGGACGCGGGCCAATCACATGCAGCTGAGAACGCCGGCAAGGGGAACCGACGGAATGGAGTTTGGACTGCATTCTCCCCCGCTAGGCGCTTAGAAGTCAAGGCCCGCTTTTGCAAAGAGCAAGACATTCGTAAATTGTAATTAATGCATAGTACGGACTTAAATTCTGATTTTTTGTCACTAGCTTCCTAAGTCATCGCCAACATACATGCCAACTTTCAAAAATTTTGGATAAGGTTTAGATCAAATAGTTTGCACTAGAACGGTCCGGCACTGTTGTTGGGCAGCCGAAGCCGGGCACACTTGCCCAAGTCAAACAAGGCCAGGACCTTGCAAGGCCTCCTCATTAGAGGGGAGAGTCCGAACCCCGTGAGGCGAGCCCCAAAAGCTTCCCCGAGGCAGCCTTTTCCTCGGCAAAGCCCCACGGGGGTGTACGCTTAAAGACCACACTCCCCGATTCTGCTCGTGATCCGAATCGCTGAATCCTTTGTTCCGTGAACCTGGTCCAGAAGGTCCAAAAATCCAACATCCGGCCCGGGAGAACATATCAAACCGCAAGCCGCCCCGCGGGCGATAGTGTAGAAACCAAAGTGTTTTGTCGTTTCGGACATTATGAGGTTCAAATGCCGATCCGACTTCGCCACATCGTCCGAATGCCAAAATTACCCTAGGGACCAAGTTACACCTGGCCGGGTTTTGCAAAAAGAAAGAAACACTTACGCCCTACATTGCAAAGATTCAGCCAGCCCACCTCCTAGGCCAATTGACTACGAAAGTGTGTTGCACATGAGATAGTTTGGCGCTTCTTCGAGAAGGGGTGGGCTCTCGCCACAAAACTTGGTCCCTAGGGCAATGTCGACGTTCCGAGTCCATTGGCAGAGATGCATCACGGTGCCCGAGAGGGGAAGTTGCCCGCCCCCCGCTGTGGCCTTCTGGAGAGGACTTTTGGGGCAAGCCGCCCGGGTGGTTTTAGGGTCCGTGGTTCAAGGCCAACACCCCCTCTACGCCAAGACACGGCGCAAGGTCCTAGTCAAACCGACAAGGATAGAGCTCCCAAACGTAAAAAACCCTATGAGTTGCCGTGTTCTAGCTGTGGTTTGGCGCTTTGGGTGCCGAAGTTTTGGTCTTTTGCACTTGGGACATGGCCAATCACATGCAGTTGAGAACGCCAAGCAAGGGGAACTGACGGAATGGAGTTTGGACCTCAGATTCTCCCGCTGTGGCGCTTAGAAGTCAAGGCCCGCTTTTGCAAAGAGCAAGACATTCGTGAATTGTAATTAATGCATAGTAATGGACTTAAATTCTGATTTTTGTCAGCTAGCTTCCTAAGTCATCGCCAACATACAGGCCAACTTTCAAAAATTTTGGATAAGGTTTAGATCAAATAGTTTGCACTAGAGAACGTCCGCACGTTGTTGGCACCGAAGCCGCACACTTGCCCAAGTCAAACAAGGCTGACCTTGCAAGGCCTCCTCATTAGAGGGGAGAGTCCAACCCCGTGAGGCGAGCCCCAAAAGCTTCCCCGAGGCAGCCTTTCTCGGGCAGCCCGCCGGGGTGTACGCTTAAAGACCACACTCCCGATCTCGGTTCCCGTGATCCCACCGCTGAATCCTTTGTTCCGTGAACCTGGTCCCAGAAGGTCCAAAAAATCCAACATCCGTCCCCGAGAACATATCAAACCGCGAAGCGCCCCCGGGCGATAGTGTAGAAACCAAAGTGTTTTGTCGCTCGGACATTTGAGGTTCAAATGCCGATCCGACTTCGCCACATCGTCCGAATGCCAAAATTACCCTAGGGACCAAGTTACACGGCCGGGTTTTGCAAAAGAAAGAAACACTTACGCCTCTACATTGTAAAGATTCGCCAGCCCACCTCCTAGGCCAATTGACTACGAAAGTGTGTTGCACATGAGATAGTTTGGCGCTTCTTCGAGAAGGGGTGGGCTTCGCCACAAAACTTGGTCCCTAGGGCAATGTCGACGCTCGAGTCCATTGGCAGAGATGCATCACTTGGTTCCGAGAGGGGAAGTTGCCCGTCCGCCGCTGTGGCCTTCGAGAGGACTTTGGGGCAAGCCGCTCCGGTGGTTTTAGGGTCCGCGGCTCAAGGCCAACACCCCCTCTACGCCAAGACACTACAAGAAGGTCCTAGTCAACCCGACAAGGATAGAGCCTCCCAAACGTAAACCCTATGAGTTGCCGTGTTCTAGTGTGGTTTGCGCTTTGGGTGCCGAAGTTTTGGTCTTTTGCACTTGGGACGGGCCAATCACATGCAGTTGAGAACGCCAAGCAAGGGGAACCGACGGAATGGAGTTTGGACCTGCATCCTCCGCTGTGGCGCTTAGAAGTCAAGGGCCCGCTTTTGCAAAAGAGCAAGACATTCGAAATTGTGAATTAATGCATAGTAACGGACTTAAATTCTGATTTTTTGTCGCCTAGCTTCCTAAGTCATCGCCAACATACGTGCCAACTTTCAAAAATTTTGGATAAGGTTTAGATCAAATAGTTTGCACTAGAACGGTCCGCAAGTACCGTTGTTGGGCAGCCGAAGCTGGCACACTTGCCCAAGTCAAACAAGGCCGTGACCTTGCAAGGCCTCCTCATTAGAGGGGAGAGTCCAACCCCGTGAGGCGAAGCCCCAAAGCTTCCCCGAGGCAGCTTTTCTCGGCAAAAGCCCACGGGGTGTACGCTTAAAGACCACACTCCCCGGATCTCTGCCTCGTGATCCCAATCGCTGAATCCTTTGTTCCGTGAACCTGGTCCGAGAAGGTCCAAAAATCCAACATCCGTCCGGGAGAACATATCAAACCGCCAAGCGCCCCGCGGGCGACAGCAAAGTAGAAACCAAAGTGTTTTGTCGTCGACATTGAGGAGGTTCAAATGCCGATCCGACTTCGCCACATCGTCCCGAATGCCAAAATTACCCTAGGGACCAAGTTACACCTGGCCAGTTTTGCAAAAGAAAGAAACACTTACGCCTCTACATTGTAAAGATTCGCCAGCCCACCTCCTAGGCCAATTGACTACGAGTGTGTTGCACATGAGATAGTTTACGCTTCTTCGAGAAGGGGTGGGCTTCGCCACAAAACTTGGTCCCTAGGGCAATGTCGACGCTCGAGTCCATTGGCGAGATGCATCACCTGCCCGAGAGGGGAAGTTGCCCGTCCGCCGCTGTGGCCTTCTGGAGAGGATTTTGGGGCAAGCCGCTCCTCGGGTGGTTTTAGGGTCCGTGTTCAAGGCCAACACCCCCTCTACGCCAAGACACGCGCAAGGTCCTAGTCAAACCGACAAGGATAGAGCCTCCCAAACGTAAAACCCTATGAGTTGCCGTGTTCTAGTGTGGTTTGGCGCTTTTGGGTGCCGAAGTTTTGGTCTTTTGCACTTGGGACATGGGCCAATCACATGCGCTTGAGAACGCCAAGCAAGGGGAACCGACGGAATGGAGTTTGGACCCATTCTCCCGCTGTGGCGCTTAGAAGTCAAGGCCCGCTTTTGCAAAAAGCAAGCAAGACATTCAGAATTGTAATTAATGCATAGTACGGACTTAAATTTGATTTTTGTCACCTAGCTTCCTAAGTCATCGCCAACATACAGCCAACTTTCAAAAATTTTGGATAAGGTTTAGATCAAATAGTTTGCACTAGAACAATCCGCAACCTGTTGTTGGGCAGCCGAGCCGCACACTTGCCCAAGTCAAACAAGGCCGTGACCTTGCAAGGCCTCCTCATTAGAGGGGAGAGTCCAACCCCGTGAGGCGAGCCCCAAAAGCTTCCCCGAGGCAGCCTTTCTCGGCGCAAGCCTCACGGGGTGTACGCTTAAAGACCACACTCCCGATCTCGGTTCCCGTGATCCCAATCGTTGAATCCTTTGTTCCAGGAACCTGGTCCCAGAAGGTCCAAAAATCCAACATCCGGCCCGGGAGAACATATCAAACGCTGGCTGCGCCCCGCGGGCGACAAGTTAGAAACCAAAGTGTTTTGTCGTCGGACATTAATGAGGTTCAAATGCCGATCCGATTTCGCCACATCGTCCGGAATGCCAAAATTACCCTAGGGACCAAGTTACACCTGGCCGGGCTTTTGGTAAAAGAAAGAAACACTTACGCCTCTACATTGCAAAGATTCGCCAGCCCACCTCCTAGGCCAATTGACTCACGAAAGTGTGTTGCACATGAGATAGTTTGGCGCTTTCTTCGAGAAGGGGTGGGCTTCGCCACAAAACTTGGTCCCTAGGGCAATGTCGACGCTCGAGTCCATTGGCGAGATGCATCACTGCCCTGAGAGGGAAGTTGCCCGTCCGTCCGCTGTGGCCTTCTGGGAGAGGACTTTGGGGCAAGCCGCCTCGGGTGGTTTTAGGGTCCCGGCTCAAGGCCAACACCCCCTCTACGCCAAGACAAGGCAAGAAGGTCCTAGTCAAACTCGACAAGGATAGAGCTCCCAAACGTAAACCCTATGAGTTGCCGTGTTCTAAAGTGGTTTGGCGCTTTTGGGTGCCGAAGTTTTGGTCTTTTGCACTTGGGACATGGCCAATCACATGCAGCTTGAGAACGCCAAGCAAGGGGAATCGATGGAATGGAGTTTGGACCTGATCTCCCGCTGTGGCGCTTAGAAGTCAAGGCCCGCTTTTGCAAGAGCAAGACATTCAGAATTCGTAATTAATGCATAGTACCTGACTTAAATTCTGATTTTTGTCGCCTAGCTTCCTAAGTCATCGCCAACATACGTGCCAACTTTCAAAAAAAATTTGGATAAGGTTTAGATCAAATAGTTTGCACTAGAACAACCGGCAGCACCGTTGTTGGGCACGAAGTTGGGCACACTTGCCAAGTCAAACAAGGCCGACCTTGCAAGGCCTCCTCATTAGAGGGGAGAGTCCAACCCCGTGAGGCGAGCCCCCAAAAGCTTCCCCGAGGCAGCCTTTCCCGGCACAAGCCACGGGGTGTACGCTTAAAGACCACACTCCCGGATCTCTGCCTCGTGATCCGACCGTTGAATCCTTTGTTCCAGGAACCCGGTCCGAGAAGGTCCAAAAAATCCAACATCCGCCCCGGAGAACATATCAAACCGCGAAGCGCCCCGGGCGACAAAGTAGAAACAAAGTGTTTTGTCGCTCGGACATTGTGGAGGTTCAAATGCCGATCCGACTTCGCCACATCAGTCCGGAATGCCAAAATTACCCTAGGGACCAAGTTACACACTGGCCAGTTTTGCAAAAGAAAGAAACACTTACGCCACATTGCAAAGATTCGCCAGCCCACCTCCTAGGCCAATTGACTACGAAAGTGTGTTGCACATGAGATAGTTTGGCGCTTCTTCGAGAAGGGGTGGGCTTCGCCACAAAACTTGGTCCCTAGGGCAATGTCGACGTTCTCGAGTCCATTGGCAGAGATGCATCACCTGCCTCGAGAGGGGAAGTTGCCCGCCCGTCCGCTGTGGCCTCGGAGAGGACTTTGGGGCAAGCCGCCTCCCGGTGGTTTTAGGGTCCGCGGTTTCAAGGCCAACACCCCCTCTACGCCAAGACATGGCGCAAGGTCCTAGTCAAACCGACAAGCATAGAGCCTCAAACGTAAACCCTATGAGTTGCCGTGTTCTAGCAGTGGTTTGGCGCTTTGGGTGCCGAAGTTTTGGTCTTTTGCACTTGGGACGGGCCAATCACATGCAGCTTGAGAACGCTGGGCAAGGGGAACTGACGGAATGGAGTTTGACCTCAGACTCCTCCCGCTGTGGCGCTTAGAAGTCAAGGCCCGCTTTTGCAAAGAGCAAGACATTCGTGAATTAGAATTAATGCATATTACGGACTTAAATTTGATTTTTGTCGCCTAGCTTCCTAAGTCATCGCCAACATACGTGCCAACTTTCAAAAAATTTTGATAAGGTTTAGATCAAATAGTTTGCACTAGAACAACCGGCAAAGGTTGTTCAGCGTACCGAGCTGGCACACACTTTGTTCAAGTCAAACAAGGCCGTGACCTTGCAAGGCCTCCTTATTAGA